>JAVHNF010086413.1:7915-18902 GCA_034783455.1 Micropsitta finschii
CAGAGGCATTGCTCTGTTGGTGGCCAACCACATCACCATCACTGAACGTGTCCTCTCAGGCACAGGGTGGAAAGGCAGCAGATGCTGAGGAAGAAGGTGGATTTAGGGGGGTTCAGACCTGACACTGAGAAAGCCATGCCATTCCATGCACACCAACAGGTCACGCTGCTCACCAGCTGCCAGCAGCAGTTCCCATTGCCCCAGGACAGGCACATGCAATGGCCACAATTGTTTTTTTTAACTGTACAAAGTGGTTGGAAAGGGAGGAGAGACAGGGCAGGAGGAAGGGAGCACTCCAACCCTAGTGCACCACAACAGCACAGCATTACAGCTCTTTTTGGAATGGCCTCACCACTGCCTTGGCATGAACTTTCTCACCCCATGGAGGTGGGATCCAAGGCACACGGTGTGTCTCTGCTTACAGGGAGCCCTTTTTCCTCTCTGTATCCAGAGCAGGTCCAGACCAACAATGGGGAGACACACACACACAGAGTAATGTCTCCAGTTATGCTGAATTCAAAGCCTGGTTGGCATGGAGAGGAGACCATATCCACCAGTGATGGGATACAGGGCCTTTCACCCTGAAGTGACAGGTCACATTTCCAGCTCTGGCCCAGGTCACTGCTGACCACAAGTCATTATTGCTTGATGGCCACTGAGTGCCCTGTACGAAAGAGGCAGTGGTTTGGTTCAGCTCCCTGTGAGCAGGTTCACACCACACTGATTTCCATCACATTTGACACATCATTTGATACCAATTAGTGCTGTGGCTGGAAAATTGAGCCGGACACTATGGACAGAAGGAGTCTGTAGGAGCTCATTTGTAGCTTTTTGGGGAGTAAAGATGATTGAGGATCTCTCATGACTGTGGGCTGGCTCTGCCTTGCCTGAGGAGGCACTTTCTGGTTGCTTCACATCAGAAGGTAAAGTCAGCACCGAGCTCTGAGATCTTCACCAGTACCCTCACTGGGCTGGTTTAGTTTTGGGGACTGCCTCACCTTTACTATTCATGAGCATTATATTTGCTTCAGACAGGTAGGAGAAAAAAAGAACTCTTTTATGCTTTCTCAGACTTCAGTGTGAGATTCCCCAAAAGCAATGGGGAGTTTACAAGCTTCATTACTGTGGGTTCAGACCAGTCACCCTTCCCATTAGTGAGAAAACCCTAAGAAATGATGCAGCCCAGCTCAAAGAAGTGCACCAAAAGCCCTGCATTTCTGCAGGGGGTTATAGGAGAGACAAGGAGATGGATTTCAGCCTGCCTTGAGAGAGTTCTCTTAAGTCTTATGATTATCATGTTTCCCCCTCATCTTGCAAAGTCTTTCGGCTATCCCAACCTCATGTGTACAGGACATGTCTTAGAGACATAAAAAACCCGTTTAGAATCCTCTCCCTATATGTATTTTCTAATCTCTGTTGTGTCAGGTCTACAAAGGCCAGTACCTGCCCCAGTTACAGTTTGAGCTGTGCCCACTAAGACCCTGGGAATCTTCCTAAAGCATCTGCTTCTAGTTTCGAAACATCACTTAATGCCCAGTAGCACTTTTAGAGAGTGAAAACTCTTCACTGGTACAAGCTAGAGAATATCCTCCTTCTGAAGGAGGCTCTAACTTTGGGTAGAAAAGGCAGCAGGATTTCCATTGGAGATTGAAACCACTTAAGGACTTCAGCCATCGGAGATAGTCCTAATCACACTGCCTACAGCAGCTCATTCGGAGCACATCACCAGAAGTTTACGGTAAATTCATAGTGAAGATAATATATAATAAAGCATGATAAGCTCCATCCTTATCACGCAAATAACACCTCTGGAGCGTGCAGAGAGACAGATGATGACAGATCTTTCCTAACTATCAAAAACTCCATGTTTGGGGCAATATGAGAACAATGCCTGTAAGACACACGCTACCTGAGGGCAGGCTTCACCACACCAACTAAAAGCAAACAAATTTGTTCGGCCTGGATGAATAACCAGAGCTGCTGTGTGCCATTCACTCTGGTATCTCACCATGAGGCTTTCGCAGGCACCTTGGGGATGGGATCCCTCCAGAGAGATGCTGCGTGAGGCAGAGCCTCTGGACATCAGGACAGCTTTGGCCACGTGCTCCTGATGTAGCAGGCAGTGGGCAGCACTGGTGCTGCAAAGAGCATTCCCCAAAGCTCCTGCCCACCATAGAACAAGGCCATTCATGTGTCAGTGATGAAAGCCTATGTGGGCAATGCAGTTCATTGGTTGCTCCCCAAAACTTTCTCCTTTCAGCTGAAGAGAGCACTACTTTGAAATGTTTGAACCCACACTAAAGTATTTCTTGGCATTCCTACTCCTGCCACCCATCAGCATTTTGCACTTGCCACTCTAATGATTTGTATTTACATTTATTTAGAGTGCTGGTGCATACATCTACTCGGAGGTCATTTGACCTCTATCTTATTGCTCTGCCTTTGAGCCCAGGCAATACTCCTCTTTTGTTGTTTCATAATATGAAAAGAGATAAAAAATGCATTCCTATATGCTCACAGTGACATCAACCTGCCAACATATAGATCCCAGCTGAGAATGGATTGTAAACATCTCACTCCCTGCACTGTATTAAAACGAGTGACCTTAATTTGCTGGCCCTGGAATAATAAAGTCAATCTGACTAAGGAGCGCTGACTCAACACTTTGGGATTCTGGGGTTTACACAAACTTATGGTGTTGATGGATCTGTAACCACTGGAGTGAGCTGACATCACCGTTACAGAATATGTTGTTAAGTGGATCAATCAGGGGAAAGCACCCGATTTTCCATAGATATCATTTAAAGTAAACGTTAAATTTCTTTAGCTGGGTCTTTAGTTAACCATATTACTGTGACAAATATTTCTTTGTCCAGCATAAGTAATTAGAATTTAATCACTTAAACTGCATCTTAATTACCCCAAATGAATTGAAAGGACATTTAATAGCAAAGATTAAATTGCCTTAATGAACGATTTTTGCGACTACATCAATATTTTAATCGTGTTAGCCCTTCCCGGCCGCCCCCCCTCGACCCCGCCGCACGGCGCAAGCAGCCCCCGGCCCCTGGGTGGCGCCCGCTCCCCGCGCTGCCGCTGCCCAGTGCGGGGCCCGCACCGCACCCGCGCTTCTCCTCGCTGCCCAGCGGGGGAGCCCGCACCGCTCGCACCGCACCGCACCGCGTCGCCCAGCCAGGAGCTCCGGCCGCTCAGCCAGGAAACGCCGCCTGCTTCGCCTCGCACTTCACCGAGCCCAGCCGGGCAGCGCCGCCCGCTCCGCACCCGTCTGCTCCTTTCCACGCCGCTCCTCAGCCCACTCCTTGCCGCTTCACACCGCTCTACTCCGTGTGCGGAACGCATCCCGCTGCGGAACCACATCTACCCAGCCCCTATTAGCTGCCGCTTGTTTTTATTAGCGCAGCGGGAGCGGATACACCTGGGGGTCCGAGGCGCTGCGGAAAAGGGCTCGGCGCTGCGCCGGGTTATTCCGGTCCTTCCTGCTGCCCTAGCCGCCGAAAACAGGGTTTCTGAGCTGTGCAAGCGACGCAGTGCGCTGCCAAGACTTCGCTTGAACATTAAGGGCCGTCGAATTTACTTAAAACCTGGCCAGCTTCTCCCGCCCCTTCCCTAAGGACCTACCTGCCCCTTCCCTCTTCCCCTCCTCCAGTTTTTAAACCTTCAGCTAATTCCGACAATGTATTAAAAAACGAGATAAGTCTCAAACGGAATAGAAATGCGGCCGCGTGACAAGAGGAAGGTCCCCGCTTTGGGAGCGTTACGGCAGCACCGCGGCAGCCGGTCTTTGCCGGGGGAGGGTGCTGCGAGGATCGCCCGTACTGGTAGAGGGAGAGAATCTCCTTACCCGCACCCCCAGGCTGCAGCAAACGCGTGCGGCACCGCTGCACCTCAGAGACACCCGGGCCTTGGGGCGGGCTCACGGCAGCAGCTGCTGCACCGAAGTAGCCAAGAAAAAGCCCCCCCGCGCCATCGGACAGAACGCTTTTGGCTGTTCGGAGTAGCAGCGTTTCTGATGCCCCAAAAGGTACTTGCACACCCCAGCCCACAGCAGCTTGCGGTGCTGTTTGTATGCCCGCGAAACGGCAACACCCACGTCTGAATTGCCATCAACATAAAATGTTACCGCTGAGACTGCCTATTGCCCTAAAAAGGGAAAAATCAAAACTAATGTTGAGCTAATAAATTGTTCCTATAAATTATGCTTTCAGCATCATAAACCTGACTTCCTCTTAAGCAAAATGGCTCAAGCAAGCTGCATTTCCAAAGAAAGTCAGTAAGCATCAGTTGCTTCTCTGTCAGTGTATGGTTAATCCAGATAGATTTATGTTTGAAACGCGAATCAACATTTATCGATTTGATCATGGAAGAACCCGACGTGATGCCATGCTAGGTCCTCAGGAAATCCCTCCTCGCTGCCTGCAGTCTTCAGGTTAAAGCCACCAGCACTTCAGCAATAACTCCTGTGCTTAAGAGTCACCTTAGGGTGTCCCTCGAAACAAACTTGTCCCTTGTGCAGAGGTTACTAGGATCCTTCTGCTACACTGAGGACAGGAGCAGGCTGCCTGAGGCAAAGCACGAGCTTTAGTTTAGTGCCAGAACACGCAGACACAGGCACCGATGTGTGCCCAGCCTGTGTATTTCCAGGGAATGTTGCCTCACTCCAACCAGCACGTTCCTTCCCGGCGGTGCAGGCGACAGGTGGCACTCCTGGCAGTGCCCGGGTTCTCACCCGTGACATCTGCGGCGGGCGTCACGCTGCTCTCCTTCTCCCCTGTCCCTCACCTTCTCCTTCTGAGCCACCCCTACCCCCTCCAGCCCGGGGTCCCAGGCAGGGTCACGAACAGTTGCAGTGCTGCGGGGGCTCCCTTTCCCTTTGCTCACGCACCCCTGCGAAGATACACGTCCACAAACCAGTTCCTCACGGGGCTCAGTGCCTGGTCTGGAGCCGCTCCGCTCCCGCGGGCAGCCCGGCCCCGGCGCCATGGGGTGATGACACACAGGGCTTCCCCCCCGCCCTCATTGCCGGCTCCTTTCCTTCTAATCGGTGGGGCGCTGGCCCTGCCAACCCCTGCTCCGGGGCGGGACTGCCCGGGAGCCTCTGTCCACGGTGCTGAATCCGAGCCGCACTCTCCCCGAAGCCGCGGAGCGGTACCAGCGGGAGGAGGCAGCCCGGTCTCCGGCACAGGGCACCCCGCAGGGCGCACCCGGTCGCAGCGCTAGCCGGAGCCGTTGCCTCCCGGCCCTGTGCGGGTGGGGTGCCCGGGCAGGCGGGGTCTGCTCCCGCTCGTCCGCGGTCAGCAGATGGCGCAGAGCCCCCGGGAAGCGCGGGCCGATGTGCGAGGACCACGGGCAGCTGAGTGGCCCTGGCCGGTGAGGACGGGCAGACGCGGCGGGCCAAGCCGTCACCACGCCTGCAGTCCAGTCCCTGGGGCGGTCACAGAGGTGCCCTCGGTGAGGAGCAGCCCCGCTGTGAGGCTGCTTCAAACAAACGGGAGCGAGGGTGGGAGCGGGGCACGACCCCCAGAGCCCCGCCCCACGCGGCGGGTAATTAAAACAAACAAACAAACAAGCGAACAAATAAGCACTGGCAGAGCCGTGCTACGGGCGGGGGCTCCGCGGGGCAGGCCCGCTGCGGAGGAACGCGGCTGGCAGCCGCCGCCCGGCCCCTCTCCTACTCCTCCTCCTCCGTTTCCCGCCGGGCAAACATTAACGAAGGGCAAACGCAGCTATGTGTGAGCGGCTGTAAATCAATCCCGCCGCAAGGACACGGCCGGCAAACAACCGCTGCCCCAGCGCCCGCCCGGTGCGGCGGGGCACGACCGCGCCGGGAGAGGGCTGCGTTCCCATCCTCCGATTCCACGGGGCCGGGGCACCGCGCCTAGGGCCCAGCACCGCGCCGGCAGCCGCGCACCGGCCGCTGTCACTACCCACGGTGCGCGGAGCCAGGCCCGCGCACGTCCCCGTGACGTCCGGGCAGCCCGCAGGGCCGAGAGTGACAGGGTCTGTGCCCCAGGCCCAAGCCGCTCTCAGGCTGTCATCGGCCAAGCCCCCGGTCGATGCCCTCCGCCTCCCTGATGCAAATGCGTTTATGCAAAGTCCCCGCCGGGTAAATATTAATCAGGCCCTAATGAGGCAATCGGGGCAGGGGAGGCATCGACCTTCCCCGGCGCAGGCCTGGCTGCCGGCATGGCGAGGGGGGCAAGCGGCGCTCATTAGATTTCATATTTAATGTGGAAAACGCTCTGATTACGGTATCGATTGCTTTACAGTTAATTTGGTGAGAATTTCTCGCCGGTTTCCCAAGGCTTCAGGTTCGCCGAGATTCAGACTGAGAGGGGGAAAGGAAAGGAGGAGGGAAGAAGAGCTGCGACTACGGAAAATATCAGCCTGGTCGCAGGCAAAGACCGAGCAGCTCCGGAGGGCCAGAATGGGCCCCGCTCCCCTCGCACGGACGTGCTTGGGACACCGGAGGGGGAAGTCGCCGCGGAGGGTGCGCCTCGGAAAGGTGGCCCCTCCTGCAGCAGATGCAGAGGGACCTCTGCTCCCTTGGACCTCCTCGCCTGCTCCCGAAACGTTTATTTGCTGCGTTCCTCCCGCGGGGCCACGGCCACGGGCAGACTGGGTTTTCCTGAACAAGAGAAGTCGGTTTCTGCCTTCTTTACCCCTTCCCATTTCCCTCCCTATTTGAAAATTACCTGGAATAAATTCCCCTTAAATCCCATCAGGCTGCAGAAGGGCTGTGCATTCTCTTTGAACTGTATTTTTGCTTTCGGTATCACTTCGCCGCCCTTCCAAATGTCCATGATAGCAAGGGAAGGGAGGAAAGACCATCTAACAGAGAAATGGCCGAATAGATAAATATTCAGTGATCGAGGGGGCGAGAGAGTGGGACAAAGGACGAGAGAAGAGAGAGGGGAAGGAAGATGGGATGAATAAGATGGAGTCTGGAAGAGGTCAGCTTTGCAATTAGCAGTTCTGCTTACATTTCAAGAGACAGCCCAGGAAGTGTCAAGACCTCAATCCTGCTTCCATGTAACTACCAATTTTTCCACTATTTGTCGGAGCTTCTGTTATCTGGGAGGTAGAGATCCCCCAGGGATGGCTGGAAGGGGCAAATACTCAAGATAAAGTGCCGTGCAAGACAGCGAGGCCTGAAATAAGAAGGCTCCATCCCCCTCACCACCTCCAGGCCGCTCCCTGCAGGAAATCAGGAAGGAAAGAAATGAAGGCAGCGAGGGCTCTGCTCTGGCTATTTATCTACCTAATAATTCTCTGAACGCCCGGGAGCAAGTTATAATTTGGACATGAAATTTAATTTGCGTCGGCTGGAGTAATTTATAGTATTTTGAATTGATGTTCATACATCAATATCAGCTGGGGCAGATTTTTACCACTTAGTAAGATCATCACACATTTAAAACGTGTACAACCCGGGATCGATACTTGCTGCATGTGCAGCGCGGCGCCGGCAGCGCGGAGAGGCGCGCATCCTCCGCGGGGTGGGGCCGGGCGCTCTGAAGCCACTCCCATTGGCTGGGACACCGCGTTATGCAAATGACCACGTGCTGTGGGGCTGCCGGTGCGCAGGTGGGGCAGTGCCTCGCGAGGCCGGTGTGCGATGGGGACGCGGGGCCCGGCCCGGCCGCTCCCGTGAGTGGCAGCGTTTGGGTTTCACCGGGAAGGGAAGGCGGAATAATGAGGCTTTGTCTGTAACGGGATTACCGGGACCCGTTTGTGCGAGCGCAGCGCTGAGGTGGCGGGAGGAAGGGGCGGTCCAGGGGTAGAAGAGAACAATGGGTCCCCTCCGGACATGGCAGCGGGTCAGAGCGCGGGGAACTGTCCCCTCCCTCCTGCCCAGGCCGTGGAGCCTCTGCCAGCAGTGCCAGCGAGGGAGGCCAGCAGACTCCGGAGAGAGGGGTTGCTTCCAGTATCGATCTATGCAAATAAGCAGAGATTCAGGTCGACCGAATTGTCGTAAAAATATGTTCCAAATCGAAGCAAGCTCGCCTCAGCGATCGTTACAGGGACACTGCAAACACAAACTCCATCGTCCTCCCGCGAGTAGCACCAACACACAGAAGGTTTTCTCCTGGCGGGATGGCTGTCGAGGAAGGGAAGGCAGAAAAGGCATTTTCTGAGAGCTTAGGGCTTTGAAACTGACTCGGCAGGAGTGGAAGCTAAAAGGAACAACGTCCTCCCACGGGCGTGCACCGCAGGGCCAGCACGGCAGGAGAGAGACGCTGCCCCAGGCCCTTCCCCGTACTGCTTCAGGCTTTAGAAAAGAGAAGGGAGCTGAAAGCGCGATGTGGCCCAGCCGAGTCCCCGCAGACTCCCAGTTCCCACCGCCACAGCAGCCGAAAGCGCAGCAGCCTTTGTGCTTTTTCGAGGAGAAAGATTCAACCCTTCCCTTATTTTTGTCTGTGAAACGGATCAGTGACCCCGGCTCCAACTCGGATCGACTGCCTAGCGTTCTCCAGGGACAAATTAATGGAGACCTATCACTTAATTAACAAACCCTCACTCACGGCATATTAAACTCGGGCTCCGCGCTGGGAGCCCAGGCGGGCAGGGGGCGGCGAGCAGGCACCGAGTGGGACGGGACGACGGCTCTGGGTGGGCAACACGGAGCCGCGTCGGGAGCGCACCGAGGCCGAGAAGGCTGGGAGAGGGGGTGTCTCCGGAGCAGCTCAGAAACACGACACAGACTGCGAGTCTCACTCAGTAGGGGCATCCAAGCGCAATTCAAACTCCGCGGCCTATTAATTATCACAACCAATTAAAACAAATTAAGCAAATGAACTGATTCCAGCCATCAGCCTCTCTCAGCCCGCACTCACCCGCCGGGCACGTATCGCTTGCGGGAGAGCCCCGTCCCAGCACACCGAACCCAGCCCAAGCGGGACGCGGCCAGAACCCCGCCAGGAGCTGCACCGGAGCTCGGGGCCGCCGTCACCGGCACGGACGCATCGACACTTCTCGGTAGCGCGTTACCGGGGCTCCCCCGCCCCCGTCAGCGGGCCGTACCGGGCAGTGCCGGGCACGATCGCTCAAAGAACCGCCGAGCAGAGCGTTTCCGCCTCTCCCTGCCCGCTGCGGGCAGCGCTGCCGGCGGGCCGTGCGCGTGTCGCCGCTCCCCGTTACCGGACACGCTGGTGGCGGGGAGGTTGGCGGGCGCGCCTCACCCAGGCTAACGGGGAAAGCCGGGACGCCGCAGTGCGCAGCCCGGGCCCCGGCTCGGCTTTGTCTGGCAGCAGGGAGCGCGGCGCAGGGGAGCCGGACTGAGTCGGTGCGCGGAGCGAAACGGAGCGGCGGAGCGGGGCCGGGGCCACTCGGCGGGGGCAGGGAGAAACCGGGGCGGCCTGCCCAGGCCAGGTGCCGCAGCCCCGTAGCCACCGTGCCCCCCCGCCCCGCAGCGGGCTCACCTGCCAGCCGCAGAGCAGACATTCGCTGAAACTCCGGCTCCTGGAGCCACTTCCACATCCTGCGGAAGGTCTCCCGGCCGGATTTGAGCTTGCTCCAGGGCTTGGGGTTCCTCAGCAGATCTGAGAGGGTCCCTTGAGAGCGGCACAGCACCCTCTGGGCGAAGATTGCCTGGGGGATACTGTACCGCTTGAGCTCGGTGGTGATCCTCTGAGCTACTTCTTTGGTATTGATTTCTTCCATTTGCCCTGAATTACTTCCACTGTTGACCTGCGAACCAGTTACAGAAGGGTTTTGCTCCCTGGCAGAAGCCAGGATCTGCCCGTGGCTCTGGGCATTCAAGTGGGCATGGGGATGGTGTGGGATCCCGTTGATAGGCACCATGCCAGCAGAGGTGGGGGTGAGGTGTTGGTCGCCATGCCTGGCCAACATGGCAGGGTGGTGGGCTTCAAATCCGTTTGGGGTGAGCATTTTCTCGGCGGGCATGGTGGCACTGGGGTGAGCGTAGTGGGGCAGCCCTTGCTGGGAGTTGTGGATGCTCCCCAGGCCCGATCCAGACAACGGAGAGAGGCTCTGCCCCATGCCGGTAACATCCTTATGGTAAGGGGTGTAGAGATTGTTCATAGATGCCAGACCCCTCTCGTCCCGCATGAGCGTGAAGCTGCCGCTCACGTTGCCCGGTATCCGCTGGTGGGGGTGGTGGTGATGGTGATGGTGGTGGTGGTGGTGAGGGAACTTGTCCGAGACCGTCGAGATGGGAGGTAGAGGCTGCAGCGGGGTGAGCGTGGTGTAGGTGCTGCTCATGCTCATGCCGGGGGGGGTCTCGCAGGCCATGGTCATGGTGGGGTGCAGGGGGCCCGTCAGCGCGTGGTCGGGCGGCCGGTGGTGGTGGTGGTAGTCGCCGCCGTCGAGGATGGACGCCATGCCCATGGAGCGCGGGTGTGCGGGCAGGTGGCTGCCGCGGTGGGCCACGGCGCTCCGGTGGTGGGGGCTGCCGCTCATCAGATCGGCGGCGGCGGGCACCGGCTCATGGCTCACCCCGTGCAGGTCGCCGATGTTCTCCATCGCCAGCTGCGCGTTCATCGTCGGCCGAGCGGGCGGCCGGACCGCACATCTATCTGGTCGGCAGCGGGGCGTCCCGGGGCTCTTCGCGGCGGCCGCGGGCCGATTCCTCCCGCTGGCCGGCGGCGGCGGGCGGGCGCTGCGGGCTGGCGGCGGTGCTGCTGCTGCTGCCGCGGGGCTGCGGGATCTTCCTTTTTTTTTTCCTTTTTCCCTTTTTTTCTCGGCTCTGTCTTTATTCTTTGCTTTCCCCGCTGCCGGGTGACGCCGCCGGGCCGGTGCTCTGGCCCCGCTCGGTCAGGCCGGGCCCCGCCGCCGCGGCGGGAGCCTGCCGCGCCGCTCACCCTCCCGAGCCATGGCTCTCTCTGCGCTCCGCCGCCTGGGCAGCGGCTCGGCTGCTGCAGCGTCGCGGCCGCCACAACGGCGCATGCGCACGGAGCACCCGCCCCGCCCCGCCTGCCCCGGCCTCGCCCCCCGTGACGTCACCGCC
>JAVHNF010086428.1:0-10494 GCA_034783455.1 Micropsitta finschii
GATACTGGAAGGCTGCTCTGAGGTCTCCACGCAGCCTTCTCTTCTCCAGGCTGAACAGCCCCAACTTTCTCAGCCTAAAATCTGTGGTTCAGCTCCTCACTGAGGCCTCTCATTTCATAAGTCCTCTTCTTCCAGAACAAGTCACATTAGCAGATAAGGTCTTCTTCTCCACAAACTTGTGCAGAAGGGAGGGATGAGAAGGCAGCTTTCCTCAGGCAGGGACACATCAAGCAGTGTATGTGACAAAGTGCAGAAGACTCATTAGGGAACCATGCACTGAGGAGGTAGGGGCTTACCTGCAGTCATTAAGTGTCTCTCTGTTCCCCCTGACCCCACTGTGTGCCCAAGCAGTGCCTGCACCCAACACCAACAGCTCTGCACTTACTAGATTCTGCCCCTCTCCATGCAGGGATCCTAGCCCTGCTCTGGGCTGCTGAAGCAGAGAAGCATCTGGTTCTTGTCGCAGAGGAAGAACTGCTATGTGGGCCCTGGCAGCACCGTAGTCTTGCTTGCTGCACACAAACCCAAAGCCTGGGAGCCAGCATGCTGGGGACGGTTACACAATAAATGTTCTGTGATCACTTTTATGTTCCTGTCCACTATGACTGCAGCATATGCTCACAGTGTAGAGCTTTATACAGAGGTATATCCTATATATCCTCTGAAAGAAAGCAGTTAAGCTAGCTATAACATGCTTTTTTACCTGTATAACTACAGAAGAGAGTTTGGGGTACAGGAGTATTACTAATAAATCACCATATGATCAATATGTCAGTACTTCAGTGCTTGAATCCAACCAGCTATGGGAATTTGTCCCTTGGTATCAATCAATCTGCTGTATTTAAAGTTTCCTCACCAGATCTGCAGCTAGCACAAACTGATCAATGCTGTTCCAAGTCAGCAGAGCATAACAGCTCTGCATGTCCCAGTGTTCACCCTTAGAGGTCTCTTTCTCCTTGGCAAGGACATAGAGGTTGAATTATCCTTTGCTAAGCACACAGGATATCTCAAACCAACCCAGTTCTTTGTGCATACCAGCCTTTCTTACCACCAGCCCAGCCAACACCCCGGCACCCTTCCAGGTGGAGTCTAATATGGTCCTCTACAGGCAGCAATTCCACTGCAGAAGCCTGTTCTAATAAGTAGCCTTATTAGAAGCAGATGCAGCAGAATGAATTCTGTGAGACACCCAAGCTTCACCATGCATCATGCAGAGGGCTCTCCTCCTGAGGGGTAGTTTGCCAAGCAGTACCAGGGAGATACGCACTCTTGTAGGATGCTGGGCTGCTGTTTCAGAGGGCTAAGTAACATTGCACCAGAGAAAAAAGGAAGGACCTGGAGAAGATCTCAATGATCTGGCTTAGGCTAATAAGATGGCAATCCTGCTGGTGAGGGAGGGGCCCAGGCTACATCTTAGTGCAACATTCCCCCCTTGCAGCTCTATCCTACATCACCAATCACTAGGATTTCTGTGAGGAATTTTTCCTTTCCCATGAGGTGCCTGCTGATGCAGCCTCCTACCAGAAGTGACTTGGGATGCAGCTCACAGAAGTTCAAATTTCCTAAAGAATGTACCATTCCCACCTACGCCGCAGAGGTCATCTCTGTGACTCAAAGCAGAGAACCCAGATCCTACTGTCTGCTGGAGTGGGGCAGAGGGCCCAAGATGGTGCAGGAGAGTCCAAGACCTGTGAGTGGTGATGCATATACCAGCATTTACAGCAGGATCCCGGGATTACCTCAAACAGGCTTGTGCCCAAAACCTGGTACTGAGTAGAGTTTGGGGCTGCCAGATAAACAACTTTTGTGACTAGCACCAACCTACAAGCACTGTTGAGAGCTCTGAGCTGTTAATGAGCTTTCTGGGACTAGCTGTCAGCATGTAGCACTCAGAGGATGTTGCATGTGGGTACAAGTTCTCTGAGGTGAAGTTCCCTGTGCCACAGGGACATGGAGCAGCCAAAGCCTGGGACTGTGAAAGGGATACCCTGTGATGTGATGTGCTTGCATGGCTGGCTGGACAATTCCACCACCTTTGATAGGCTTATTCCACTGATCCCCAGAAATGGGTCTGGCTCAGCAGGATGGGCTATGAGTCATGTGTCGGGTCTGCACACCGATTCTCTCTCCTTTTCAGACTGCAGTTAAGTGGCAATGGATTTTACAGGCCATTGCCTGTTGTCTCACCAACAACAGAGGTTTCCTCAAAGGGTGCACATCCTCCCTGCTCCTGACATAGGGTCCTCTTCCTCAAGAGCTATGCCATAGACAGAAGAATCACAAGCCTGGCAGCCACTGCTAACAATTACACTGCTTTCTGGTGACTTGTTGTGAAAAAATCCCAGCAATTCACAGGAAGGCCCTGGCCTGCATTAGCAGCAGTGATTGATTATTGAGTGCATTTTACAAATTTGTTCCACCAAGCTGTCCCTTGCTTTTCACCTTTTGTAATCAGACACACATCTCTGACAGCTCTAGGAAAGATGCTTAGATGGCACTCAGGCCTCTCTCCCTCTATATGCCTTCCCACCATTTACAGTCTGCTTTCCTCTTCCTCTTCCAAAGAGGCTAAGAAAAAGCAATGTACTGGATTTTCCAAACCTATACGATTCTGATTTCCTTCTAATGGCTCACCTGGAGAGTAGGCTGAGCTCCAGAGCTCTCATTTATTCTCAGTGATGGGTCCTCAAGGTTAACTTTCAACTTCTGGGGTGCAGAGCTATTTTGCCAGGGTAAGATTGAGGCAGGCAGGAGAAGCAGGGCTGTAAGCTTCTACACTGGTTTTGTTCAAGCTTTGCAAGCTGTTCTGAAAATGTATGGTGTAATTTAGGAGACTGATGTGCTGAACTGAGCAGAGAGTTTTCAATTACCAATATAAAAATGACTCCCCAAGAACAGACATTCATTTTGCTCTCTCCAACTGCTCCAGCAAGACATCCCACTACTCACAGCATGGTTTGACTTTGCTTCATTTGACAGCAGAGTCCTTGACTGAAGGGGAACAGTTGTGGTCTGTGTTAGGCCTTGTTGACTGACTGCTGGAGGGAACTCATGGCACCAGCAAGCAGTATTCCCATCCACATTCAAGTACTGGCTTTCTTGAAGCCTGGTCTAATGAAGAAAACTGTGGAAACCTCCCCAGCTGAGAGGGGTCTGGTTTTGAAGAAGAGGAGTACAGCAGCTAAGGAAGGCAGCGCTGTCTGCTGTGTATCTGCTGCAGCTTGGCCCCACGGTAGTCAGTTCACTGTGATGGGTCACAGCACGGGAGAGTGACTCTTATCCCTGGAGCAACACGATTCCAGCAAGCATTAAGAGTTCAGAAGAGTTTCTCTATCAGAGAAGTTCAGCACTGGTGTCAAGCACTGAGCCTGTTTGATGTTGCTACAATGCTCCTGGGTCACAGTTAAAACATCTCACACTGTGTTGCTGCAGTACAGGCAGTTTCCATAGTCAGTAACACATCTGCTGGAGGTAACCAAGGGTGCAGCCATACTTCCATGACAGCAACTTGTCACAGGTCCCTATGGTGCCCAGTAAGTAGGTTGATGGCAACTGCAGATCCCACAGGCATCGTTAACTCCTTGTTATGCTTACTAAGTCTCAACCAAACACAGGGCATTGGCTGCTTCTCACAGCATCTTCCTGCCCTGGGCACCCAAGAGAGCTTGCAGGAGCTGGGTCAGGCCAAAGGCTCCAGGACCAGCTGGAGACTGCCCTGGTTTCACCTGTTCAGTCAGGTAAGAGGTTTCTGGGCCTGGAGGAGAGGGCAGGCTGGGTTGCTGTGACGGGAGCAACAGCTGGGTCAGGAGGAAAACAACGAGCGATGCTGTGAAGAGCTGAGGGTTTGCCAGGATGTCCCCTTGCTGCAGGGCCAAGGGTGGGGAGCGCTGGGGAACCGGGAACCGCTCCCCGTGCAGGGGAGGCCGCGCTTTCAGGCGCTCACCCACTGCCTCGCTTCCTCGCAGCACCCCATGAGGCTGACGGAGGACAAAGAGGGCGGCACTCCCAACCCCCTGCCCCCCTCGGGCCGCGGAGGCCCCGGGCCGGCAGATGGGCAGGATGCGGAGGCCCGGGGCGGCCCGGGTAGGCGGGGAGCAGGGCGGTGCAGCCGGCCTGCCCGCCCTGCCGCCGGGCTGTGTCCTTCAGCCACGGCCTTGCTCTGCCGTCCCGGCCGGACAGAGCGGTAGGAGGGGGCCAGGGCGCAGAGTGCGGGCGCGGGGAGCGGGGCCGGGGCGGCCGCCAACAGCCGCGGCGCTCCAGGGGCCGTTCTCAGAGCCGGGGGGGATCCGTTCCCGGGGCCAGGTGCAGGGCCAGCTGCCCCAGGGCGCCCTGAGGCGAAGGAGCGGGTGTAGCGGCTCTTCCTGCCCTCCGGAGGGACCCTAGGGCTGCAGCCCCGCCGGCCTCAGGCAGGGCGGGCCTGGGGAGGGCAGTCGGGCTCTGCCAGCAGCCCAGGCTCTCAGGCACGTCTGTGAGGAAAGGGCAGGTCCATGGTCACACCAGGAAGTCAGCCCACGGTTGTCAGGATCAGGCCGGCCAAGGGTGAGCCAGCCCCGTGATCAGCAGGCAGGGCCATGGTCCTTGGAGCTTCACCTTTACCACTGGAGGCCAGCACTACTGGGCTGCTCCTGGGCTGAGCTTAAACAGGCTCATAGGCAAGAGGGAAAGATGTAGGGGAGTCCCCATGTGTAGCTGACTGGGGCCATTTGGGCTTGTAAGTGGTCTCAGAGTCCTGACAGCAGCCTTTTCTGTCAGCTGTACAGAGATATTGGGGCTCAGGAGGGACTTGCTGTAGAGTGATTTAATTGCTGTCAGGTGTCAGAGGCTGTTTAAGGGAATAGAGACCTGAGACAACTCACTGGGAAGACAGTACGGCATGAGAGACCTGGGCGTAGGGAGAGTCAGGCTGCTTATGAGGAGGTCAGATGGGCTTGGGAGTGAAGGGGAGATACTCAGACCACCCCTGGAAGATCCCCAGAAGCTCGGTAATACTGAGGGGTTCACTTAGGAGCCTGGGGCTGAGTAAAGGTCAGATGTTAGCGCCGTCATTACCAGGCAAGTTTGAGGTCGAGCAGATGTCTAGCAGGTTGTGGACTTGTATCCCATGCCGGGGTGCAGGAGGGCGGCAGCAGTGACCCTGGCAGTGCTCTCTCGAAGGTGCCGACTGGTGGTATGAAAGAGGAGAAGCACAAGGTAAAAGAGGAGTGTAGTACTGAATGCAGCATCCTTATTCCTGAGATTGTCTTTTTAGTCCAGGACAGGTGCTCGGCTGACTGCAGCTAGCTGGGGGAATTGTGTGTGGTTCCCTCTTGCCAGATCTCCTGTGTCTTCTGTTCAGCTTGCAGCTGCTGCAGAGACAGAGAGGAGGCTTTTTTCCTCCTGTGTAGGGAAAGCTTGTTTCTTCCTAGGAGCATCACTAGTACGTGCTGGGAAGAGGATTCCCCAAACAGACAGGCAGGGATGGCATCTTGGGATGTTCAATGGAGAGCTATAAATCAGCAAGCTGCTAATTAAGACCACAGGAGGCTGGTGAGTTACTAAAGACCTGTATTACTCTTTTCAGAGCTCTGGGCCATTAACAAGATCCCTGGGACCTACTCAGAGCACGTGGCTCTCTCCAGGGACATACCTTGTGAGCACTCTATTTTGGACATGTTTTCAGAGGTGAAGTTCCCTGTGCCCTGGGGCCACGTGGCAGCCAAGGCCTGGGGATCTTCAGAGGGACACCCCGTGCTGTGCTTGCATGGCTGGCTGGACAATGCCAACACCTTTGACAAGCTCATTCCACTGCTCCCCAGAGGTAGGTCTGGCTCAGCAGGATGGTTCTTGTTGTGTTGCAGGGCTGCGTATCTGATACATTCTCCCTTTCAGGTTGCTATTATGTGGCAATGGATTTTTCTGGCCACGGCTTGTCATCCCACCGACCTGCAGGCTGCCCCTACCATTTTCTGGATTACGTGAGCGATGTGCGCCGGGTGGCAGCAGGTAGGCAGCTGAAGGGCCCTTGAGAGGCTGTTTGTGCAGAGGGTGCTACACTGCTCCTTAGGACAAGCAGGCAGCATTTGCTGGCAGGAGAGGGGTTGGTTGGTTGCCTCTGCTTCTCCGAAGCCTGATGTAAGCCAGTGCTTTGTGACCACAGACTGAATAAGCAGTCCCTTTCTCACTATTTTGTGAGAGGAAGAAACAGTAAGAAGCAAATGTTTTTATACTAAAAAGCAGTAGTAGCAAAGTGGTGAATGCAACTAAATGTTTTTGCCAGGTTGGCTTTTTATAATCAGTCAGTGACCTCTAACCAGTGTTAGGTGTAAGTTGGAGACTCTTCTGGTTCTCCCTGATGGCAGCTGGCTGCTTGCTTTAGTATCATACAAAGAAATCTGACAGCCAGAATGTATTGGGCTCCTAATAACTCCTGATCTAACTGTCCACCTGTATGCTGATCTTGTGGGAGGTTGTGGCATGTGCAGTTTTGCATCCCTCATTCAGTACACAAAGAGCCTCTGGAAGTTCTTCAGCGGTGCCAGAGGGTAAAACACATCTTTCATTGAGGTACATTTCAGATGATGCAGTACTGATGAAGCAGTATTTTCCCATAAGCCTCTTGGGGCTCTCTAAAAATGGACTGGAGCCTGGTGTGCTAAATGATGCAGAGAGCTTTCACTTGGGATAATCATACTTCCCCCAAGGCAGCAGATCTGGCTCTGTGTCCTCATGGCTTTTGTCGAATGCCCTGCAGCAGGATACTCTGTCAAGGTCTCTCTCTTTGGCAGATGCTGCACAGTTAGACTCCTTTCCTTCCTGCCAGTCCTGTGTCTGGCAATGAATGGGAATTTGCTGTAGTTTGTTTGCCATATAGAAAGAGATTGAGAGCTGCGTGACTTAACTACTAAGGAAATGAGGTGGTGGAAGCTCTCTTTCTTTAAAACTGGCCTACTCAGCCACCTCATTTCTGGATTAGGAAGTAAATTAAGCAGTGGAAAAGCCCTCCTGTGAGAAGGGGCCTGTGTTGGTGGAGAAGCTTCAAGATGCTGCTGCTTTAGTTTCTAATGCAGCTCTGTCTGTTTTTGTCTGTTGCCACTTAGCCTTGCAGTGGAGACGGTTCACCCTGATGGGTCACAGTATGGGTAAGTGGCTCTTGTCCTTCTAAGCAGTGAGATTCATAGAAATAGGAGTAGGCAATTAACTTACAAGACTTACCACTAGGAGCTGGGTTGGAATATTTATTATATTGTGTCAAATATAATAAAGGTTGCTGCTTGAGCAGTCCAGAAATCTGTGTCCTTGTTTGAAATGCCTCTTCTTTCAGGACCCTGTAGTACAAGCAGTGGTTGCTCTTGCTGCAGACCTATCTCCAGCCGCAGGAGGGAACAGCAGTGTGCAGAGAGGGGTGATCTGTGGCAGGAGAATTCACAGCAGGCCTTCCTGGCTGGTTCTCACAAGGCCACAAAGCCTGGGGAGAGCAGGGCCCTTCTTGGTGGTCCATGGAGCTTGCTGAAAGGAACCAGACTCCAGGCTCTATCCCTTTATGCTTGGGTTTTGCCACAGTTTGGGTTTTGCTCCACAGGGCTGTGCTGGCTACAGCTCACAGAACCTGCACACCACAGTGTGTGACTAGTAACTCCTTCTTGGCCTTTGCTGCCTCAGAGGAAGATGGGTATGGCACAGGACAAGTGTCCAGTTGGCCAGTAGCCTGCTCTCTGCTTGCTACTCTAGCTGGGGCTTTGTTCATTGGTACTACATGCATTTCTGCTTCTAAGGCAGCTCCTGCTGTGCATGAAGGGATTTTCTGTTACCAGGGGTGAGGGGTGCGTGTGTGTCCTGCGTGTAAGAGAGGACTTTTCTCTCCTTTGCAGGTGGAGCTGTAGCAGGAATGGTGAGTAAAGCATCCTTTCTTCCTGGGCTATGTGATTTCTGCAGCTGGAGCAACAAATAGGAGGGAACTGAAGGGACCAACTATGTGGGACTTGGATTACAGGGGAGGAGAGGCCCTTCCCTGACTCCCTCTCCAGTACAGCAGGATGAAGACATCCCTCAACACTCAGCTTTTCTCTCATATTGTTTCATGTCTCCTCAGTTCTGTTTCCTTTATCCTGAGATGGTGGACAAGCTGATCCTGCTGGAAAGCCTTGGCTTTCTGCTAGCACCAGAGGTTAGATTTCATGTGTACTTCCCCTCACTTTTTAAAATAAAAAGTAGATGTTTGGATTTTTTTTTTCTTCCTTTCATTTGCTCAGAAAAAGCACTGATGTGACCAGTTCCTGACAGATCACACAAGTCTCGGTGCTCTTCCTTTTGGCAGGCACAGATCTGCTCCTTGTTGCATAGACTGAGGTCCCTTTGGAGGGTGGCCCTTTTGGGGATATTTGGTAGTGCTCCACATCGTACAGTCCCTCAGCACTGAAATTCACTTGTCTGCCTGATACCCTTGTACAAAGGGAACTGGAACCTCTGTCCAAGCAACTGCCAGTTGTCCTTTTGGCAACAGCTTGTTGGTGATCTGGGTAGATCTCTTTTTCTGTTCCTGGTAGGAGGTAAAGCTACATTCCCAACCTGACCTCATCGCTACCAGATGCTGGGCTTTGGTTGGCAGAAGTGGGACAGAGGCCCAGGGTCAAAGAGACAAAAGATAACAGATTTCCCTTGTTCTTTTGGACAGTTGTCCTCAACTGAAAAATGAGGCAGGAAGGGGTAGAAAAGACTGCAAGGGTAAAAAGTTTTTTACAGCAGTGCTTAGCTTTCTGTTCAGGCGTGCCTTTTAAGTATTGCTGTTCCCTTTCCCCCAGAAATGGACATTTTTAATATGATGTCCATAACTGGTACGAGTTCTGAGGGATGTTGAAGGATGAAGTGCCCATTTCTACCCTTTGATAAGGGGTAAAATGATTCAGAAGTGGGGGGTTATTCCTGTGCCCTATGTCTCTTTGTTTCAGGACACTGAGGCTTGGCTGGAATCAAAGCGATTGGTGATTGACAGATTACTGAGTCTAGAGGCAAAGCAGCAAACTCCCAGAGCACGGAGCCCTGAAGCAGCATTGCAGAGGTCGGTTCCCATTTGTCCTCTTCATTTGCTGCCTGTCCTCACCTTGGACAGAGTTACAGCTGCGTGAATGAGAAAGGGAAACTGTCTCTGCCTTTCCTCTTTCAAGTCCTCCTGGAATCTCACCAAGACCTTTTGCTTCTGCTCCTTCTTCCTGCTCTTTTCTGAAGCAGCCTGAGAGCTCGATGTCACCTTGTCATGCCATTTTCACTTCGCTTCCTCCCTTTCCCAGCAGCACAATCTCTCTGCCATGTCTCCCTCAGGCTCTTAGAAGCAAACAGACATCTGACAGCAGAGGGTGGGGCAATCCTACTGCAGCGAGGAGCAACTGAGACACCCGCTGGTAAGGGGCTGCTTGGAGACAGGGCTCATCCCAGTGCTGGGCCAGCCCTGGGTGTGGGATGGGAGCAGTACCAACAGCCATTGTCTTCCACAGGGTACAGGGTGCCCTAACTACAATTTCATGGAGCTTGAATGGGAGCAATTAAGTCTAGAGGCAGAACTCTCCATTCCCAGCAACTGGGTTTGATGCTTGAGTCCGGGAACACCAAAAGAAATTAAGAAAAATCTGAATTAATGCTAATCCTCCTGTCTCAAAAAATCTTGGGCAGACCCCAGAGGGGAGGAGAAACAGAGCAGCTCCTGTGAGACATGAAAACCTTCTGTTGTTTTTTTTCATTCCAGGGCTGGTGTATAACAGAGACATGAGAGTCCGGATGGTGAGCATTGCTCTTCTGATGTGCCCCCTGCTGCTTCTGAGTTCTGAGCTTATAGAAAACTCAGCCGTAGTGGGGGTCTAACTCCCTGCTTCCACGCAGCTGGTTACTTTCTGCATCTCTAATTCCTGCCTCTCTTTTAAATGCTGCTGTTAAAAGAGCCTCAAACATTGACTCAGCTTACAGAGTCATTGGAAAATGTTACTGATTTCTTTTCCTAGCAGTTCCTCTGCCCCAGGGCCTCATGGCCACATTTTCCTGCTGTTACAACTCCTCAGGCAGCAGCTGGATGGATGCTTTCTGTCAGCTTGTCAGGTCACCCGTGTAAGAAGGGGAGAGTGTGGAGCAAAGTCCGCATGTTTGATGTTGTGATAGCTTTGTGCCGCTTTTGAGCAAGCAGGGCCTCCTATACCTGTGCCATTGCCAGGGTATGAAAGCCAGAGTAGTGTACTGTCTCCTTTTTAGTAAAGGGATTTTTAAAGCTTTTCTCTGGTATGAGATCATTCCCATATGTGCTGCATCCCAGCAGGCACTGTTGCTGGCAGCCCTGAAATGCAGCTGGAAAGAAGGAGCCTTTGCAGAGCCAGCTACTCTTGTGCATGGCCTGGCCGCCTGTCATGTCCCAGCATGGCAGCTTTGGGGCCACAGCCACTTCTGCCTTAAGGGCCACTAGTGCAGAACATGTGTGTTTGAAGTTGACTGCCACATCTGAGGAGGCAGGACAGAAAGGTGGTGCTGTGCTTCTTC
>JAVHNF010086460.1:0-12662 GCA_034783455.1 Micropsitta finschii
ATTACTACATGAGCCTCCTGTGAAGTGAAAAGGTAGCTCGAGCTTTTCACACACAGAATTTAGATGTATTAACACAAGAAACAACAGGCACTGAGCTGCTCCTGATTAATATTTGTATATATAAACAACCAAACACAGGAAAGGACAGCAAAGTACTGGAGAACCCAGAACACTATATGTCATAAGTAGATGATCAGAATGTAATTATTCCTCAAGTTTTCAGGTTAAAACAGCTCCATAGATAAGTTCTATTTACCAAAATATAAACTGGAGCAAATAATGAGAAGACTGCATTGTTTTTCTAAAATGATTCTGATTGCATAACATTAACAAAAGTTTGCACCTTTTTTTCTTGGTTTCTCTTTTTTGCACCAAATGGCAGTCCATGATTCACCAATAACATTTTCTTTCAGCACTTAATTTGGTTCCACAGAGTTTAAAAATTCCTATTTCACTTTCTCTTCTGACTATATTTCTTGGTCTATTGCTAGGATAAAGACATTTTGAAAAGTAAGCTTAGATGACTGGATCTGGTTTCTGCACAGCTTCCAAGACATCAAGAAGTTACCTTTGGACATGACAAAAAATTTTTTAAATTACATTTACTCAGGAAAGTGGATTTCACCTTGACCTAGAGGAGAGACCGAAACCAATATAATCCCCCACACAGTCCACTTTAATCAAGTTCCTTCTATATTTGTAAATACTGAGTAACTTTTTTTTTCTGTATATAACTTCAGGGAGCAGACAATAGTGTTGATGACGGAGAGGGGAAGAGCTTAGAAAAAAACAAGGAATCAGCAACAAAGGTGTTTGGTGCCAACACACCACTTGTTTCCTGCTACTTTGACAGTAGGTTCTTTAACAATTCCTATTAAAAATCATGTCCATTTCTTCCTGGTCTCAAATAGAATTGTTGTTGTTTGTGTTTCACATCTAGGTTTACCTTCTGTTACCATTACTGTCTAGTCCTTGATTGGGGCCTATTTAGGATCCTGAAAGAAAAATTTCAGTTAGTAATTTCAGTATTTCAGCCCACTGTCATGCAGACATTTTTGAAACCTGTACTGGACAGGAATTCTAAAGCTAACTATTGCAGTACCTGAATCAAATGATGCATTTTTAGCATTAGGGTTCCTCCATAACAATACAGGGAGTTAAGCCAGCAGAGATGTATGAATGGTTAATTTTTTGCTGGTTTAGCTCACTTAACCACTCAATTCAGGGTCAGATAAATGCCCGATCAGAGGAAGCAGTAAGACCATGTAGTTGAGTTGGCAAAGTGAACAAAACTGTAACTTTGCCAACCTGGATTGGCTTTAAATGCCTTGGAATCACTGTAATGGGATTCACAAAAGCAGGGACACTGAGATGGGAGACACCAGTGTTTGTTAGTTAACAAGAATAGAAGCCAATCCAATCCACTGCTAAGCCTTGTCTTTGTTTGGACTCTGCAGAACTTGGTCTCCCTTATGGGAATGGGTGCCTAGATCTTAAATCTTGTTTTTCAGAAGCTGAGGAAGATTATTATGGTTTCTTTCTAATAATTAACACAATAGGAGGAAAATTCCTGCCAGAGTTCAGAGTTTTCAACTCATTGAGGCTATGAGCAGCTCAGATTTTCCCAAGGAAGGGCTAACATCATTTAAGGAAAACCTGTAGTAACTTAACCACATGCTGTCCTGGGTTTGGGCCACTCTTGCATCTTCTTGTTTAAGCTGTTCCACCTTGCCTTTGTTTCTTTGTTTCTTTTTTTCTTTTTTTTTTTTCTTTTTTTTCTTTTTTAGCCAAAGCGACAAAGTTACAATTGGAATTATTTTCTAGATCTAATAGCTAAAACCATGAAACTCCTAGGTCTCTGCAGGTGCTGTAGCAAACACTTAAATCAAGCACAGAAATGCCTAGTTCTTGAATCTCTTTGGAGAGGCTGGATTATCACAACGTTTCAAACACAAATTTTTGAATAGAAGAATTTTTCATGATCATATGGTGAAAAAATAGCATTAGTACTTGGTTTGTTTTTTAATTTCTGCTTTATGTTGTGCTGGAACAAATGTTTTCAGGTGCTAGCTTGTTGGTATTAGTACACTTGTCAGTAGAAAAGAAAAAAACAGAAATATTGCTACAGTCTTTGTGCTTGAGTTAAAATGGGTAAGGCATTTTTATAAACTCAAGATATCTTCATTACAGAAAAGAAGCATGTATAATGCAGTTGTACTCTTTATTTATTTGATACAGGAGTATATACATACCATCTTCGCTGTTATGTCTACCAGGCAAGAAACCTCATGGCTTTGGACAAAGACAGTTTTTCAGGTATGGAAAAATCCTGCTAATGGTGCAGAAAACCCAATTCTGCAATGAACTAGTACCTTGATTTAGCTATAAAATATCTTAAATCTTTAAAGTCTGTGCTGCTGAAACTATACCATAAAGGAAGTCTCAGCTGCATTATGATTATGATCCAGATTTGGTTAGTACCCTAAACTGTAACAAAAAGAGCTCTGAATATGCAGCACCTGTTGCTGCCAATGAATTCCCATTATGGGAATGGGAACACAGGTCTGAATTCCATGACCAATCCCTTCCCTATGCTTAAGTTTCTACTTCTAACCAAAGCCTTTGTACAGTTCCTGAACTGTCCTAAAGGAAGCTTGCATAAAAACAAGGAGGAAGAAAGCTGGACAGCTGCTGTGTCACCAACTGCTTCTCTGTATTCAGTATTTTATATTCATTAGCACTGGGATGACCTTGTAGAAAGCTCCACTGTGCCTTACTAATAAGTATGGCTTTTGTTTGTTTATACAAGTGTACCTGTTGCCCTTTAATTTCCATGTCTTAGGTATTCCATCAGTGTTGTATCCATTTGGCATTTTTGCAGTCAGGCTAATTCAATACTCAGGTTACTGAGTATTTCACTTTTGCTAATTAGAATTAAAATTCCACAGGGAAATCAGAGAGCAAATTGAAATTAGATTCTGTAAGCATATGATTTTACATTTTAAATAAGTTCAGCCAAAGATGTAAATGAAATGGACAGCTCAGAATTTTCTTTCACCATCAACCTCCATTTGCAACCTTCTTTTTATCCCTGTTTTCATTAATAATTAAGTGTAATGCATGTGTTAATTTGTTACAGAAGATAGAGACCTATAGATATTTTAGTGCTGTTTTCTGCAATGAGGTGTTTTTTGTACAGCTGCCTGTGTGTATTTAGTCTTACTTCAATGCGCAGCACTTCAAAGCAATACAAAGAAACAATAATAAATTCCACTAATTCGCATATGTAGAATTAAGATGCAGTCACACATAAACTAGCAGATCTACATTTTGTTTTCCTCTAAAGCTAGTTAGCCAAATTTTGTAAAACTCTGATCAGGTACCTAGCCAGAAGCTGTTGAAACTGACCTAAAGATAACCTTTAAAATAGCCCCTAGTTCTTAGTAATTGCAATTTGTACAGGCATTGTTAATGACCATCATCAGATACCTTCTACAGAGCTCTTGATTTAAAGACCTGCCAAACCCTGGGCCTGGACCACTTTAATTATTCAGCTGTTTCACAAGAAGAGGTTGTTATAAATAATCATGTTTGAAGCTAAAGCTTGATCTGAGCAATATAGCCTGGGAGTATTTGCTGTCTGGCAACTAGTCAGAGCTAGAATTATATCATTGTATTATTTATGAGGCTGCACAGTTGTATCAATGGAGACAACAACAAAAATGTTTCTATGGACCATATTTGAGATTTGTATAGCCAGTGCTTCACTTCAATTTTCAGGTTCTCTTTCTGATTTGCAAGCTGTTTTATAATTTTCATTTATTACTGTTAGTTGGGACTTGTATAAATGAAACTATTTAGTAATCCAATGGAATTTGCTCTGTTAAAGGTAAATTATGTGCATGTTGGGCTTGTGTTTTACATAGAATGGCTTATAGAACTGGTAATGACAAAAGAAAAATAACATTATATTTGATAAAATTGTGCTGTGTGCCGTATGGGGTTTTGTTTGTCTGTAACACTATGCTTTTAATCTTTGTATGATATTTCAGACCCATATGCTCACGTTTCCTTCCTTCATCAAAGCAAAACAACTGAGATCATTCATTCAACTCTAAATCCTACATGGGACCAAACTGTCATATTTAATGAAATTGAGATCTATGGGGACCCACAGACAGTAGCCCAAAACCCACCTAATGTTGTTATTGAACTTTTTGACAGTGACCAAGTGGTAGGTGAATGCTTTTTACACTGATTGCTTTTCATTTATTTGTATTGATTGAGAATAACATTAATGTCTATGATTGCTGTTTTTGGTTTCAGGGTAAAGATGAATTCCTTGGAAGAAGCATTTGTTCCCCTATGGTCAAGTTAATCCCAGAAGAGGACATCACACCAAAACTGCTGTGGTATCCTGTAACAAATAATGGCAAACCTAGTGGAGACATTCTTTTTGCTGCAGAACTTATTTTAAGAGACAAGGTGCATACTTCTTAGATACATTTTTTTGTGTGTGTATACATATGTAATATGATATCTATCCTTTCACTGTGAGTCATAATGTGAAGAATTGTCTTAATACTTGATATTAGGACAAGGTTATTTCATTTAAAGAAGATGAAAGAAACTAATACTCA
This sequence comes from Micropsitta finschii, assembly GCA_034783455.1. NCBI lineage: Eukaryota > Metazoa > Chordata > Aves > Psittaciformes > Psittacidae > Micropsitta > Micropsitta finschii. The sequence continues at coordinate 4,641 of JAVHNF010086460.1, forward strand.
TGTTTGTGTCTTACCAGGCTGGCACCAACCTTCCAATTCTTCCATCCCAAAGAGCACCAAAGCTTTACATGGTACCTCAAGGTATCAGACCAGTAGTTCAACTCACTGCTGTTGAGGTTGGTTTATTCTTAAACTACCTGAATGCAAGTACAGTCATCTTATCCTCTAAATAGTATATTTGTGTATTTGTTTCAAGAAAATAAATATTTCGTAATGAGAAATATGGGGAATCTTTTTCTTTAAGTGTCTTTGAGTTTCATTTTTTCCATTAACTTCCCTAGAACAATGAGCTGGATATATTTTGCCGGTCACATTTTATTACTTTAAAGACTTCATTTCCTCTTTCCTACTTTTTGAGTATCACATTAAGCATATTGGTATCTCACTCACTTCTGCTGACATTGGATTTTATTTTACAGATTCTGGCCTGGGGGCTTCGGAACATGAAAAACTATCAACTGGCCCCTGTTATGTCTCCAAGTCTCATTGTGGAATGTGGGGGTGAAATGGTGGAATCTGTGGTGATCAAAAACCTCAAAAAGACACCAAATTTTCCATCTTCTGTTCTCTTCATGAAAGTTGTACGTTGCAAAAACCTATATACTAGCTATCTATAGCAAAATCAATTATTCCGTACTTTTAAAGGTCAAGGATTTGTTATGCAAGAATATGCAGAAAAAATTGCATAGCCTTTTTGACTTAACATGAGCAATTTACTGAGCCTGAAAATTACAATAAAGATCATGTAAACATGTTTGTACAGTCATTGATAAATTATACAAATTTTTTTATACACTCCAGTACACTATATATATATTTATTTGAAAAGGCATCAATTTACCTTTGCAGTAGATGTGTGGCTACTTTCCTACAGCTAGGATGGGAGCTGTGCAAGAGTCAGGAAGGTTCAAGATTTGAGGCAATTAAAATTATTCTGACTTTTATTGAATCATAGTCTAAGGTTAGGAATTTTCAAGAATTTTCCTTCTGTTTGAATTGGAAACAAACTCTAACCTTTCATCTTTAGCTCTTGCCAAAAGAGGAGTTGTACAGTCCATCTCTCGTTATTAAAGTAATAGACCACAGACCATTTGGACGAAAACCCATCGTGGGACAGTGTACTATTAGTTTACTGGAAAGCTTTCGCTGTGACCCCTACACTACTAAAGAAGACATTGCACCACAACTGAAAGGTAGATAGCTGGAAAATGAAAAGTTCTAGTTTCTTACAGGGTGCTAGAATAACCTGTCTTCAGTGTTTACTCTGTTATGGTACTAATGAATAGCCAACTTGCGTTGTGTACTTACTTGGAGATAATGTGATCTGAAAGCGAAAAATAAGAATCTAACTCAGACTGTTAATTAGTGCAATATTCTGTGAAGCATAAGAGGACAGGAGGTAAAGGCAAGGCCTCAGACTTAGTGTGCTGGCTCTCTGAAGTTCCTCTTTAGTATCAACTTGGAATTCAACCACCTGCAGATTACCCCTGCACTGAGTGCCGAATTAATGGTCCAGTATTGTAGCAAGAATGCTCTGAACACAGTGCTGATATTTCTCTCTATATATTTTCTAAGTTTTAGTGATTTTTTTTATTCTATATGTTTAAGAAATGTTTGCATATCCTGCACAAAAATATATTGTCTATTTTTAGCAGAAAATGGCAACTAATTGCTTTCCTTAGAGGATCAAACATACAGCCAGTGAAATATTTTGCATCTTCTGTAACTGTTTGGATTTCAAATCTGATAAAAATGTTTAGTAAGTTATTTTTCCTACACCATATTGCCTTAATAAAATTTTTGGCTTACAGTTAGTCTACTTTCTGCTGCACATCGCCAGGATACAGTAATTGAAATGGAAGACACCCAGCCACTCCTAACAGCTCAGGTAATCTTTTGAAACCTTGATACTTGCATTTCTTCTTTAAATCTGTGATTTCTGAGAAACTATCTAGACAGCAAAACTGTGAGAAACATATGAAACCTTCTGGAAGGCCAGATGGAACAAAGTTACTTCTTTGACAGGAAAGCAAAAAAATATGTTAATAACTTTAACCTCTGTTTTCATATAGTAAACATAATACTATAGCTTTTTGTGCATGGTAAAATTCACCCAGTAGCTTTAAAATGAATTCGCTTATCCAATAGCTGCTGACAGCATATGAGAGAACATTACCCAATTATCCACTGGTAATGGTAATAGCAGCCTGGTCTTGCACAGACTGAGCAGCTAGAAATCAAGGCTCTAGAAGGAGGTGTATGCTTTGATGGGTAGGGAATCAAAGCCATAGTAACGCAGACCTTCAGCTGTTCATTTTGTCACATTTGTGACTGACATGAAGTTATCCAAAACTGATACCACTGAAACTTTTTTTTTTCTGCACTAACACATCTTTTCTTTCCTTTTCTGTTGTGCCTTGTGAATCTCTGTACTGCTCTGATTCTTTCAGGACCACCACAATACAATTTTATTTTCCAGGTAAAAAATAATTCACCTTGCAGAATTTTACTTTTGAGTTGAAACATGAATGAAGACAACTTCCAGATAGAACATTTTCAAGGAAAAATTTTCATTAAAGACTGCAAAATGTTCCATTTGTGTAGAAAGTGGTTTCATAAATTCCTGATGGCCTATTATTTTAAAGGAAGCACAAAAGTTATGCCCTTTAATATGGCAATTTTGCAGGCTCTTAACCCATGACTTTGACTTTTCAGAAATGCAGAATCTTTTATTTTGTTAAAGAGGTCTCAAAGTAAATACTACTGAATTTAAACGTTTGAAATCTCACTGCTATTTGAATATATTATTGATTGCACTGTTCCTCCTTCATTTCTTCTTCTTTATCTTCATGCCATTATTTTCAGACTTTAAATTAAATATCTCATAGACCATATTCTTGTATTTACTTTCATCATATGTGGAAACTGTTATTAATATTTAATTTAAAACAGTCTCTAACTTTTATCTGAATTAGGCATTCTGTTCTAATATAAATGCTTTATAACTGTCACAGAGAATTTTTATTTATTTTCTTTAAAAAAAATTAAGAGATTTTAAAAATACAGAAAACAGTACTTTGAACCCACTGGAAAAATTATTGAATTTGTGTAGTTGATTTCAGCTATAAAGTGTAAATTTTTAAATGCTACATAAAGTGAAACACAGTTTCTTTTAGATTTTGACCAATATATGAGCCAAATATTTTATAACTCTGGATACAGTGATAGCATCCATGTGAGAGAGGAAAGAATATTCAAAATAATTCAAATTTAAGTAAGTACAACTGTGGAAAGTGTAAGTGATTTGCAGAGAACAACCTGAGGACACAAAATGCCATGATTTCATCAATTACATTCCAATTTCCAGTGTTTAAGCAGTATGTCAACAGCACTCAGCAAAATGGCTTCTCCAACAACAGTGCATGTATGTATGTACCAAGCTAATGCATGGAGATGACCAGATTAGGGTTGGATGGGGGAAGAATTTTGATGTGATGTGGTCATGAGGCTGTACTTCTCTTGGCAATTATTCCATAGAGAGATTTTGGAGGAGATGATGCTCCTAAGTCTAATATTATATATAAGTTACTAATATTAAGGTATCCTTCTTCAAAAAGTCTTGCATGTGTGTACAATATGTATGAACTATTAAATCCTTACTGTCATTCTTTGTCAGCTTTTTAAAAGCACCAAAATCAACAGGAATTCTTTAGCCACACTATTAAACTTTGTTTCAAAGTGTACTTCCTGGAGAATAAAATAAATCCACAGTAAATAAAATTCTAACTTTTCTAGGGACCCACTGTATCTCTTAATTCTTTTCCATAATTTCAAGATGTTCAGAAAGTTGATAGTTCAGTGGTAGTGTCTCAAAGATTTCACATGTAACAATTTACAAAGAAGTCACTGAGTACATTAAAAAAAAAAAAAGAGACAGTAACAGTTACCTCATCTTTACCATGTGAATATTTCACTCCAAAATCTCTAACTAATCATATAGCATTTTACTCTGTCTTTTGGCATTCTGTGAGCACATCCTGTTTACAACTTTTAGTAACAATAATATCAAAATATTGAAGAGTCATTATTTGCTTTGGGAATTTTTAAAGACAGCTTTAAGGTTTCAATTTTTTTGTTAACCTCTCTTTTCCAAAACTACCAAGTGCTTAATTTGAAGAGGCATTTAAAGGTATATCAAGGGAAAAACAAAACATAACTGAAGCAAAAACCAAACCCACAAAGCCTAATTTAAATTATTCCAACACTATGCTTTGATGAAAGATTCGGAGTTCTACATAATATATTTTGTAAAAAGGCTTTAAATTGGGAATTTAAATTATTATTGCATAATTACACAAGCTACCCTTCATGCTGTCAGCATTACAAACCAGTGTTTAAACAAAGTCAGATTTAAATATGGCAGAGTATTCAAAATTACCTCATAAATTCTGCCTCTAAGTTTTGCAAATCACTAATGACATGATTTCTCAGAATAAATCACTCCAGTTGCCTTTAGAAAATCTGACAATCCCATGCAAATGTGAATGGAATTATGGTGTATTTCTGATTTGAAGTTAGACAGGACTACAAAAATACAGTCTTGTATTTTGTCCAGTCTTGCTGGATAATCTCTCAGCAAGACAATTACTTACAGAATAGAAATGGGAGTGAATGAGTATGATATACCATAATGATGTCCTGACCAATTGATGCATTTGGCTTGTATTCATAAAATGTTTTGCATATTTCTTCTGCTTTGCACAAAAATTGATGGATTATGCCTTTAAATTAAAGCACGAGGTATGATATATAAACAATAGCAACACTAGCAGAGATGACACTTGCTAATCCTGGCTTCCAAACAGGGATGCATGATGCTTGCTCTTAAGGGACTATTGGGTCATAATTATGGTATCTGTGATTTAACAGGTAAAGCATTTTGGGTTGTGCAAATTGTTATTACACTTACGTAGATAAATTATACTGGTTGCTACTGTGCTTTCTAATTCTTCACTATTTTTCAGACTCTTGAAAAGCCACAGCCTGTAAACAATTGATAAACAATAGTAGGAGGAAAAGGAAAAAGGCTGTTGAACATTCAAATTGTGTTATAAAGAAGTAAATATTCAAAAAGGGCAAAAATATCTCATTAATTTTATGTATGTGAAATTTGTTTTGAAAAGAATGCCTGGAGTAGACCTAGTTTTGTAAGTGCTTTTAAAAGCATTTTTCATCTCAAATAAATCAGATCCCGTGCTCTCTGCAACCATGGCTAAAGTAGGGAATCATGCTACTGTGGAAATCAATCAATAGAATCCGGAGTGTAACACTGCAATGATACAAAAGAAAATCAAGTTTCTCTCAGTTTTGCTTTGTTATGTAAAGTACAAAGCACAGGGTGATAATATCTTAGAGTCCCAAGAACTTGGTTTTTAAAATTTTTATACACATATGCTCCAGTTTAATATCTAGAACATACAGCACCAAAATATAAAAACTTAAACACATGGTGTCCAAATAGGCTTCAAAACTATTTATAAATTATTGATGTTACTAACTTACTTTACATACATACTATATGCAAAAATCTAACCTTTTAAAGCATATTTAACTGTATGCAATTCTACAGATCATATTCTTACCATTATTTTTATTTTGCTCTTTTTTTATGAATTGATCCTCATGAGCAGCTTACGGAAAAGGTAATGTATACTGCTGTATTTTAGTATGCTTAGTTGTTCATGGTTTCTGCTGTACAACATGATATAAAAGAGGCTTTATCTCCTAATAAAAGGCTTTTATTTGCTTCTCTTTAAGGAGGAAGAAATAGTTGATTGGTGGAGCAAATTTTATGCTTCAGTAGGAGAATATGAAAAATGTGGACAGTATATTGCAAAAGGATATGACACTTTAAAGGTATTATTCATAATAAAATAAATTAACATTCTCAATGTTTATAGGCCCAAAACCTATAAACAGGCTTTTTTTATAAGTGCCTTTTATTTTCTTAAATGCTCTAAAAATTAAAATTATAAAGATTTTAATTAAAATTTAGTCTAAAAAATTTTAAATTAAATTTAAAAAATATAAAATTTTTGAGAGCATTTAAGTGCTCTTAAAAATTAGTAAAGGTCCATTGCTAACTCATGTGGTGAAATGAAGGTCTTAAGAAGATACCTTTGCTTCTTTTCTTCTCAACTACACTTATTGAAAGATGTATTAAATTTAATCTAACCTTTAGTCAAATGGAATTTTACTCTTGATTGCTTTGGGTGCCAGGCAGATCCTAAATAAATCTACACACTAAGTACGAACCCAGAGGATCTGGAGCTTTCTTTTGTTTAGTTGAAGTTCCGAATGCTTTGGTTTCTTAAGCTAGTCCAATAACAACACAGTATACTTTGCAATGCCCCAGTGGTGGAGCCAATATATATGATAATTTCTAAGCTGCACTTTCTTAATTTTCCTTTTCTTTAAGGTGTATGACTGTGAATTGGAAAAAGTACCTGAATTTCATAGCTTAACAGACTTCTGTGATACATTTAAACTATACAGAGGCAAATCTGAGGACAGTGATGATCCATCAGTGGTTGGGGAATTCAAGGTAAATTTGAAGTAATGGGCAACAACCAAATGCTAGACGCAGTCTTTTGTATGTACATGACTATCATTTAAGTTAGTCTACATGCAAGCATTGCAGCTTAAATATGGATATGTGTGTTAATAGGGGCAACAGGTGCTCATAGCTACCTAGGTACAGGCCCTTCTTTTCCAAGGAAGGTACAGCTACACATTACTCACACTAAACATGATACCTGTTAAGTTAAAATAATTTATCATCCCTGCTAAAGTGGTCTTCTCTGGTACCTGTGAAACAAAATCTCGCCATCCTGCAGATGTTCTGAGTGAAGTGCATGTCTAGAATGAGTTTGGAAAAGATATTTTTTATTATTTCTGTCACTGTGTCTGTGACTTCTAAAGACTATAATAATGTTAACGCTGTATGTAAAAAAAACCCAAAAACAAAACCCAAACCTCCAAAACCAGAAAATACAACCAAACATTAAATGATGCTTTTGGAGAGGGAATCAAATATGAAGTATTTGTTACATATTCTCAGCTGGAGCAAATTGAGTGGTTGTGTTGAAATCAAAGCAGCTATATTAAAGTGACCAAGGGTATAGCCTTAGCTGTGTAGTAGGTCTTATGCAAAACCTACTAAAGTGAAACATAAGACTTCAAGCTATAATATTTGGATCAAGCTATAATTTTGCTATTCTTTATAAAACAGAGTGTTTATGTGTAAGATAAATAAAAAAAACAAACCTAGCAGAATGACTTTTCTACATCAGATTGACTGAGCCTTATATTATTTTTTAGGGATCCTTTAAAGTCTATGCATTACCTGATGATCCCACTATTCCAGCTCCTCCTCGCCAGTTCCGTGAGCTACCAGACAGTGGGCCTCAGGAGTGTATTGTGCGAATTTATATTGTTCGAGCTTTGCAGCTTCAACCCCAGGATAATAATGGGCTGGTGAGACTTTTCGCTTTTGGAATGTCTGTGAGCTGACTCTGATGTGGTATATTTTAAATGAAGTTGGTCTTGATAACCATTTCTTAACATTTTTTTCTTATTTTAAATAGTGTGATCCTTATATAAAAATATCCCTAAGCAAAAAAGTCATTGAAGACAGAGATAATTATGTGCCTAACACTCTCAACCCAATTTTTGGCAGGTAACAAAGTGTTTTGTGTTTTTGATTTATTGTATTTTAGAATGTTTCCTTATTTTTAAGATAAAGCATTGTTTGAGATATCCAGTGGTCTATTCATAGTTATATATTGACAGTGAACTGGACTAAAATTGCATAAGAGATTTCCCTTTGAAATCAAGGGACTACGCAGGCATTTGGCTAGACTATAAGTTTTCTGTATCACAGGTATAAATTGCACACAGTCAATCTATATATATATATATATATATATATATATATATATATATAATGTATGAACCACGCTG
>JAVHNF010086478.1:0-10708 GCA_034783455.1 Micropsitta finschii
TGTCAAGCCAACCATTACCTTGGTCATATCCTCATCTTCTAGAGGTTTCTTCAGGCTCTTCAAAAGGTTTTATCCCTTCCTATTAAATACATAACTATGTTGTATGTGTCTGCCTCTCCATAGCATGTTCCTGCAACATCTTATCTTCAGAATGAAAAAGAGCACAGGTAAGCTCTACTCAGATGAAACACTGACAAAAGTCTAGTCTTACTTACTTATTCTCCTATGTTCAATTATAAAAGCACAGAAATGAAGGATATGCATTCATGTTCACTGCCAAAACTCTTATTGACTAATATATACTAATCAACAGTGGCACAGATACGAACCTGTATCAAGTCACATTGGAATAGATTTGGCATACACGAGGTCTGTTACTAAGTCCCAAGAAAAGAAATGTGAGCAAAGTACACAAGGTAATTTCTTAAACGACTGTGCTGTTTCAGAACCAAACATACAAATATACTATCAATAACAAAGGTCATCAGCATGTAGGAATGAACTAATACTTCCTGAATCCAACTTCCAGTATTTGGGCTTGGGTTTGGATTTTGGTGTTTTGGGTTTTAAGAATTTATTTTCATATACACATGATGGCAAATAAGCAATATGTATAACTAATCCAACAGAAATAGAAGCAACCACTACAAAATCATACTGAATTTAGCATTATAGATTAAATGTTTAACCCATTTTATGAGTATTATTATTATTTATACTACTGTTCTATCTAAGGATCCTACTGAATGACGAGAATCCCGTTGTGACAAGAGTGGTGGAAACCAAAAGACAGGAGGTTCCTGGATCATAAATATTATGATCTACACGTTGGACAAAATGAAGGAACAACATACTTGGAAATATGAGCTAATATGAGTAAGTACTATAAAGAGTAGTCATAACATATCAGCACCCTAGAGAAATATATGTTGAGGAGGCAGATATATCCTGACTATCATATATTAATATTTAGAAAGCACTTTTTCTGTTATATATAAACAAGGGATAAAATTAAGCAACCAAAGCCATCAATTCTAAAACCATTATGTGCAGGTTCCTCAGCACTGGCCTCTGTATAACCTCTAGTGACACACAGGTTAAAGAAGTGGCTAAACCAGCCTAACCAGATTTGTCTATCTTTGCTGAGTAATTGAAGTTAAGTCATAAGCTAAAATCATTTTAAGAAACATTAGTGCACAATGAATTCCAGCTAAGCCAAGAAGAAACACTGTCTGCCGAATCCCACAAATCTGAACTTACTCCTTGTGTATAACAATTTTATTCTCAAGATAAAACAAATAAAATGTTATAGATGTTACAAAATGACCACAGGTTTAAAATTATAAACTCATCACAGTTTATTCTACAGCAAAGAGCTGAAACAGTGAAGCAAACTACTCCCATCAATTAGTGAATTGCTTTCCAGAGTCTTGGCTGGACATAACAGATTATCAATACCTTCTCATTGACGAAGGAGGAAGTAAGATTTCCTGGGTTTCAGCCTCCTTCCATTCTTCCAGGTTGCTACTGTTTAGACACACATTAACAAACACACTCCACTTCTTTCAGAGAGAGATATTCTGTAGACAACCGATATGGACAGCAATCTCTACATTCAGTGGATCCTCACAGCTCAGAGGTAACATTCTTGTGGCTCTACTTGTGGTGGAGTAATTGAGAATTGTGCAGCTGTGTTATACAAAAAAAAAAAAAACTTGCCAGAGAGCAGGAACACTAAAACTAAGCTAAACCAAAGGATTCTAGGACTGAAGAGAAGAAAATGACCTGCATTTTACAGTACTGTAAAATGACTGCATTCAGGTTGTGTCCCTATTGCTTGCATATTAAGCTGCAGGCGTTAGTCTGTAAGAGCTTGGCAGAAATGGAGAGGGAACACTATGAGAACACGTCACACCTGGTCAAGGAGATTGCCACAGTGTGAGCTGTAAATCTTATTAGATAAAGAACTTCTATGCCTTGTAAGCCTCCTAAATACTTATTAGGCACATATGATTATAGTTTTTCTCTTTGAATCCTTGACTATAGCAGTTAGGAAAAACACATGCAAGAAATGCAAGAAATGTAATTTTACATGTTATGGAAAATCGAATATGGACACTTGTCCTTTGGACACCTCATCAAGTAATGACCACTAGCCACCAGGCAAGGAAGCACACTAAGCAGAATTAGGTTCACACAGTCATGGTAATTCAGGCTCAGATGTGAATAGGCAGTGGGGCTAATGCAAGAGACGCATAAAAATGCCATAGTCTTCAGGAAGCCTCGATAATTTGACACAAACAATTGGCATGCCTTGAGATTAATCCAAACTTGCTTGAATTGCAGTGGCAACAGGATTCTGCTGACAAGTGACTTGAGTCAAAGGAAATAAGCATACAAGATAAAAGAAGGCTCCACTGAATAGCAATCATCACTGGCATTGGTAGGTATTTGTACATGGTACCAAAAGGCACCATGCAAAGACCAGCAAACACATAAATGGAAGGGACTCTCAGATGCCTGTAGTAATACTGGAAGACCTCTGCCTTATGTATTCTGAAATAACTTTGTACACCGTGAGCTCAACCAGTGAGTGACACAGGCAGACTAGCAGCTGTTGTTTACAGGCTTAGAAGTTTTATACTATCTTCTTATTTGTATCACGCATTGCCACATTTAACGTTTTTTAGAAATAAATAGGATACTATGAAGACTAACCCAACCAGTTTGTGGTTGATATTCATCAATAACTTTCTTTGCTTCAGTCTTCCTCACAATAAGCTTGCAGGTACATATAAGGGACTCAGAAAAGTCAGTGGACTACAATTAGAATTCTAGTGGTGCCTTATGGAAATAAAATTATTGTGAGTTTTAGTTTTAATTCAACATGATAAGAGAACCAAAGTTTGAGCCCTCTAACAGCCTGCTCCCAAGCCACCCAAATATGAATGAAATTTCAATATAACAACCACTAGCCATCAGAATATGACCAGCATGATGTTCGTACACATGATTCTGACTGGTATTAAGCATAATCTAAAAAAAACGTAACAAATTTTAAGTATTTCTAGCAAAGAGCAGAATGATTTTGTGGCACAGGCCCTTAACACAGCATGGAATGAGTCTTTTTGTACCGATACACATCATCAGATCCTCTCCCCTCCTACCTCCCAAACTAAGTAAATGATTTTTACCTGGATTCTTCAGACACTTAAGATTACATTGCAAACAAACTTATGACCTGGAAAAAGAAATGTTTCTATTCATTGATTTGAATTGAAATAATCTAAACCATAGAATCACGGAATAGTTAGGGGTGGAAAGGACATTAAGATCATCCAGTTCCAACCCCCCTGCCATGGACAAGGGACACCTCACACTAAACCATGTCACCCAAGGCTCTGTCCAACCTGGCCTTGAACGCTGCCAGGGATGGAGCATTCACAGCTTCTCTGGGCAACCCACTGCAGTGCCTCACCATCCTTACAGTAAAGAACTTCCTCCTTATATCTAATCTAAAATGGTAAAAATAGTAAGAATGGTACATTCATGCCAGGTAGTCCACTGGCATGAAGGAAAATCTATATCCCCTTACAAAGAATTTGTATTGAAAATTTTATATTTTATATGCTGTTATGTTCCCAGTTCAGAAGACAAGACACTTATAATTGCATACCAAAGAAACATAAAACCCATTATGGAGCAAACTTTCACCTTGTGAGTATCTTTCCATAAGAAACGGATCATCCACTCTCTTTTCTGAAAAATTGGGTGAAGAGAGAAATCTTTCTGGTAACTGCAACTGTAGAATTCAGTGGTAGAAGGGACAGACCAAAGACTTCTCTGAAAGTAAATGTTTTAAAGTAAAACATCATGCTTCATGTACAAATCCATCATAGTCTGCAATTCACAGAGACAGTATGTTGTTGGTAAAGGAAGCCTGGGAATCCCATGCATCTGACTATAGGCTGGACTGAAAATCAAGGGCAGAACTCAGGTGGGTGTGCTTGTAGCGGCAGCAATAACTTGTTGACATGACCCCGGTCTCCAGGTGCACCAATGTCACAGAATACCAGTTAACTGAACTACTCAGAATAAATTTCTTAGCCCAGTTGATAAGATGCAAGGTGAATATTCAGTTTCCAGAGACTACAATTACCTGGCAAGTAAGTTATTACAGAGAACGTGGCAATGATAATGTAAAATAGCAAAGAAGGAATGAGTACTGATCATACTCCTTTTTATGAACACAACATGCACACGCACATACACACACACAAATACTTCTTAGAGATGAAAGATTAAATTAAACAGTCACTTGTTTAAAAGAGTATGAGGGCTTTGCTTTATGGATGAAAGACGGGTTGGTACAAGGCAAAAATTACATGTCTGAATTGCTGCAGAGCTACAAGGTGAAGAGAGAAAGGAAGATGCATATTTGCTTGTTTGCAAGCATTCTGGCTAGTATCTTGAGTTCACAACTTTCAAAAGATTCAGCTTTCTTTCAGGTATTTAAGAAAAAAAAATTATTTCCTGTTATTTCACTTTTCTGTGAGCTACAATAAAAATCTGGGGGTCTCATTTTCATTTACCCATGAATCCTTCCATACTACCTGGATACCACCATAACTGGGAATAAAGTCTCTAATATTCATTTTGTTTGATATAAAATAAATTCAGTTTTAATGTCCCAAGGTCCCAGGATTCCACGACATAAACAACTGGTAGTCTTAAAGGAGACAAATCTGTAGTAACATATGCATCTTGTAAGCAACCTATTGCTAGGTGTCTTCCCCGGCATTACAAGCAATGGAGAATCATAGCTTCCAGGGGAATAAGGTCACAGCATCTACATTAGTACATTTCTTAATTATTAACAATAATTTTATAATTTCATACCATTTCATGATCATTTCCTCAAAAATGATGAGCTAATTATTCATTAGGTACTTAAAATATGTAAGGAGGCACATGTACGTTGTCAATATTTTGTCAGATAAAGTCTGTTGAGAAACTGTAACATTATACACTTATGTCCTCTAACATCAGGGATTTCTCTTGTTAATACATCAGAAGTTCTGCTCTTGCCTTTGGGATCATCTTAGATGTTCTGTTATTTGTCTTCTTTAGTGACATTTTCAGTTGAGTTACCTGACTATGGAGGAATTTTCATACATGAATTCACTTACAAATTTCTGCTTCACACTCTAAGAAATGGACTGGAAACTCTGAAGCTATAAGTAAAGAACTTCAAAAATAAAGCATTTTCAAAATCTATAAATATCAAACAGATAATGCGGTATTTGTGGAGAAAAAATTGAATTACTTTTCCCAAGGATAAATGCACTGATCTCATCAGTGAGGGAGAAATATTTGTGGGTTTAGATTTTTTTTTTCCAAGTTGAAAAGGAAAGTAGCAATATCTTTATATGTACAACTCAAATTTAAGTAAAAATAAGTTATAATATAGCCTACATTTGTGCCTCTGAAATACCACGAGTTTGGCTGAGTTAGTGGAAAACTTATCAGAATCACTTAAACAGGAACCTAGCATCAGTATCCTTATTACCTCCAAAATACTGAAACACCAGTTAAATTTAGATATCTTTTGTTACAAAAATTCATCGTATTTAGCATTTCTCAGCCAACTCTTACTCATTTCCCTTTATCCTTGAAACCATCTTTAAATCTCATTTGGTATCTATGCTCATTTTTACTGACATGTCTATTTAATATTTCTAACAAGCAACGTGTTTTCCACAGACATTTCCAACTTACTCTTTTTCAAGACACAAAATAGTTTTTTGGCTGAGGAACACATAACTGAAAGGGATCTAGAGGATCAGTCGTGCAAGTAATGTCAGAGAGAATTACTTTGCTAATTCCTTTACATACCAATGAAGTTCCGTCTTACCGCTATTTCAATTGGCAGGCTTTTGCTAAGCTTCACATCGCCAGTGATTTCCTTTTACTTTTCAGTCTAAAATGTATTCGTGGTCAAGTGCATCCATTCATCATGTCAACACTGTCCTTGGTCTATTCATAAATATAATTAAATAGCCTTTTAAATTTTGCTTTGTTAAGGTCAAGCAGCCATGCTTTTTAAATTGTTACTCATGTGGTATTTTCTCAGTGTCTGAATAGTAAACATTTTCTTCACTTCCAGTATTCCAGATTGGATTGCACTAGATCCTGTATAATAATATTAACATCCTTTCTATTTGGAAATTATCTCTTGATATCTTGTACATTTTTTAATATACATATATATACACACACAACCCCCAAATCTACAATTCTGTTTGTAAAATTATTTTGCAAATTATCTCTTTTCTTAATGGAGAGCAGACTAGCAACATATTTCAAAACACTAAGAAGTACTAACAATTTTATGTCATGCATAAAAATTTATCCTTGTGTATATTTTCTTAGAATCCACTTTTCTGGGTAAATTGTTAGGCTTTTTTTAGAGCACTCTAGATTGACAGGTTCTATAAATGGGATAACCTGAAATATTTTACTTATAAGTTAACTACATTCAATGCCAAAATTATGAATGGCCATCTATAATAATACCCTAAAGTAACATGTTTTCAGAAGAGAAACACAGAAGCTAAAAAGAACAGTGCTGGAGAATAAATGCAAGAAACTGAGTGACTGAAGTCATCCTGCTGAAACCCACCATCCACAGAATGGAGCAGCACTGTGTCACTGAGCAGTTGCTGCACTACCTAATGAGTGTGTAAAAACTCAATGAAACTCCAGCTACTTTCTCCTTTGTGGGTTGTGTGGTTTGTTGTCCTTTCTTTTCCCCCCCTCGATAAAACCCAATGTCCAGAAACATTACCAGTACTAAAGAATCTGTTCATGGCACTGTTTTACAAAGTTCCTAACAGACAGTGATTATTTTATTGTTGGATGTATTCTTTATTTTATTAATGATGAGAAGTAATCAATGGAATGCTAAAAATAAACTTGTAAAAGAAACCTAGTCTGAAATCTGAATCTCTTGTTTGAAGCAAGTTCAGTGGTCATGGTAACACCAGTTGAAGATTGACTCTTACCCATTGTGAAATAGCCATGGCTCTTCTAAAAAGGTCACAATTTTTTCAAATATAGGCACCATGTTCTAAATTTTGTACATACAAAATATGTTCATGTCACTCAAATTACACAATGTGGCAGTGTTATAAGTCTGAACATTTCTGTCAATTAATGGCATTGAAAAAGAGCCCAAAGCTCACGTAAGACTAATGACTGGGACGAATCTTGAAAAGAGACAAAAAGTATAAAACAACAGTTTCCCTGTTGTATGTGGGTTTGTGTGTGCATGTGTGAGAGTGCATATAACAAAAACTGTTTAAGAGTAAGTTCAGATAATAGCCCATCCATTTGTTCTCAGCTTCTTATCCAGTTTCATTGCTAAAGGCTTTGATTTTAACTGCATGTTAAAATGCAAATTCAAATCCCATAGAAACCATTAGTTAGTGTGTTGACTGGTTCAAACCAATCGAAATTGAGAATTACTGCTGACGATCTTCCTTTCAATCTACTTGTCAGCTTCTGGGTATGTAGGATACTTGACTGTCTCAATTTTCTCCTTAACTTTATATGATGGGTACAGGCCTGTTCTTCCTAATTTCCGATTGATGCCTTTCGAATAACCATCCCAGTGGTTTCCAGCTACTCCAATTACATCTCCAGGTTCCATAGGAATTTCATCTGCAGTTCTTGGATGGTGAGCATAAATAGCAATCTGGTTGTGGGCATTCTGTCCCCCAAAGTAGTAGATATCATCCAAAGAATGGAAATACGCTGAAGCATCTGGATGCAATGTCTGCATAATTTCATAGGCAACTCGGCAAACCTTAGGAAATAAAAACAAAGGAGAAGTCATAAATATTGTTTGTGCCTGCAACATACCACAGGAGTCAGCAACCAATGTGTAACAAATTTCACAAGAGAATCAAGGTTTGGAATGTCCAGGTTAAAAAACAAAACCAAAGCAAACAAACAAAAAGGCACAAACCCTCCAAAACGTAACTAAAAAAACCCAACCAAGCAACAAATAAAACCCAACAAAACACCCAAAACCCTGCATGTTTCTAACAAGAAGCCCAACATTTTGCAGCAGCATTTTAATGATTACTCTGGTGATCAGATCTGGTAGACAAATAAAGCAGCTAAATAAAAAGATAAATAATTAGAACAGCCTACTTTTCATGAAGATTTGAAACATCTATATTAACACTTGCCACCCTTCTTTTTAAAGTTAATGATATGTAGCAAATCAAATGTAGAAGCAAATTTGTTTTCCTTTTCTACTACTAATAACAACTGTATTTTACTTCCCTTTAAAACTTTAGAACTTACATTTTCAAAATTTATTCTGCAATAATGAGGTTTTACATTTACTTTTCTAAGTTCCAATTTTCACAATCAAGCAGTTCTAGAAATCCGAGGCTTTAAAATGCTGTTAATATTAGAACTGCTGCAGAATTATGACTGTTGGCAACTTGGAAGATACCTAAGTGAAACTGAATTCCAGCATGATAATAACAATGTTGGTGAGAAGAAAGATGCATTTTGAAATGTCATCGCATAGCATTTTATAAAAGGAATTTTCTTCAGACTGAAAAACAGGTCCTTGCATCAGAATTGTTTTGCATCTCTCGGAATTGCTAGAAACACAAAAGGCTGCCACTATATTAAACAAAGCTCTTTCCAGCAACTGGCTAAAAAGCTCTTCTTTGTCAGGTGTCTGATTTGAACACTGTGACCCTTCTGACTTCTAATCTACATTACTGAATCTTTCTCTGATTTTAAGTAAACTTGACAGAGCTTGATAAACTAACAATACAGCGGACTTCAATATGAGGAAGCATTTGAGCTTTTTCATAACTTTCAGTCTACATAAATATAGTAAAGCTTGATTTTACTTTTCTCCCTCTGAAGATATGGTGAATAGAACTTTGATCAGTCAACAAAGACATATTTGTACCTTCCTATCTTTGAGAGAGGCTGTCGCTTTAAAAAAAATGTAACAGATTTGCTTTTATCCTTCTCCATCTGATCTTTGAAATAACTTTTCAAAAGTACCTTTCATAACATCAGGCTAAAGTTAATTATTTTGAAGTACTTGTTATACCCCATAATAGAGAAATAAACTTGATTACCCATACACTGGCAAGAGATTATTTATTTTATACCTTCTGTGACTTTTTTCATGTTTTCTTCTCAGTGTATGTGTGTACTTCAGGAGGAGAATACACACACACTCTGTAAGAGATTTTAAATCACTGCAGGAGAAATGCTTTTCTGGTGCGTGTCCTGCATATCTGACATAAACCATACAACATCTCTTCTCATCTGGGTAACTAAACTGTAAGCTGTTGAGGGCAACAAGCAAAGAATCCACATGCAGAACTGCAGTTAAAGTCAGCCTCCCTTTTTTTATTCACACATGCACTTATTTTGCAGCCTGTATACTTACATGTACAATGACTAATAAATTCTGGAAGGAAATGAGATTATGAAGACAAATACGTCAGGCAGAGGGAGCTACAATTTCATCTAAATGAAGTCTGGAGAGACAAAAAAGCTTTTTGTTTTAATGTGCAATCTTAATTCTGCTCCTGTGTTACGATTTGTGTAACTACCATCTGGTTTTTCTATGCTTCTCAATTAATATGATTTTGCTGAAATGCAGTGCCAATGTAGGATGTTTCTCTTGACTTCACATCACTTGATGGGCCTAATTTCTTTTAACAGTATTGTAATGAAATACCTATCCTTAAGCTTCTATCAGTATTCATTTAGTTTTGGTAGCATAATAAGATTTAATACAAGGGACTTCATAAAGCACCTAATTCTATCCACATATACTATAATTTTCTCTTAATACCTCATAATGAAGTTTTGAGTCTGTCTGGCAAGGAAAATAAAATGGAAAAAAAGTCAGCATACAATTGATTTATGTGAAGTCCAAAATCATACTGGAAATTAAGACTATATTCTTATCCTTACTTTCTCTTCATGCAGATTGGACAAAAGATACTCATTAACAGCCTCATTTTGCTTACATTCAATGCCAAAGTAATTACCAAACTGCTTATTTCACTGATGAAAGGACAGGGATAGCAGTTCAAATGTTAGAGAGGAGAGGATCAAGTTTTAAAACCATAAAAGAGAAATCTTTATGAACAGTGGGAAAACTTGCATCAGACCTTAGAAAAGCCCAATGTATATCAATCACATTGTTGCCTGACCAGTAAAACTGGTGTATTTTGATGTTCGAAGAGTCTGAATAATTAAACTAGAAGAAATTGCCCAGAATAAATAAAGCAAATGCTCAGACCAAATTTATAGTCCCAGCTATTGAAAGTAACGGTTTAATACAGGATTTCCTAGACTTCAGTAGAATTTAATGCAACTCTGGAAATCCAAATATGTCATTCAGCAAATACGTCTAGTGTGAAATGCTGGGAGATGCAGAAGGAGACTGAAACTCAAAGATACCATGTACTTCAAAGTTACCCTCAAAGGAGGTTGTACTGGATGACCCCCAGAGGTCCCAATCAACTAGTATCACCTTAACTATGTCAATCGTGAGACCTCACTTGGAGTACTGAGTACAGTTCTGGTGTCCTCAACATAAAAAGGACATGGAACTGTTGGAACAAGTCCAGAGGAGGGCCATGAGGATGAT
>JAVHNF010086495.1:0-10726 GCA_034783455.1 Micropsitta finschii
TGTCTAGGAGAGGATGTGCCTGACCATGGCAGTGGGCGTTGAACTAGGTAATCTTTAAAGGTCCCTTCCGACCCAAGTCTATGACTCTCTGAACACTATGTTGGGACTGAAGGAAACCCCAAAACTCCACTTAAGAGGAACTGGTCAAAATGACTAAAATCCAGAAGGTAACAACTGCTCATCTTGGTACAAATCATGTTTAAGTAGTGGTGACCATGGTTCAGGCATAGCTTCTAGAAATCTACCCTTACGCTTACTGAAGTGCCCTTCTGCGTTGCTGCTGCAACTCCCTGGTGGGTAACTGGGGGGTGAAATGTCCCTGTGTAAGGCATGATGCCTTGTCACCCTTTCATGCAGGGGTGCTCGTGCAGCCTCTGCAGCCACCTCTATGCTGTCAGGGATGGGGCAGGAAGTCTCTGCCACAATCGGGTCTCTGTGCTCTCTGCACAGATGCGCCTTTGTTAACTAATGACTTGTCTAACTTGCCACCGTTTTTTAACCCGTCTCCGGATCATTGTTACGCTGATTTGTACATTGACTATAGAGCTGCTTTTATTGCAGATGTGTTCCTGGAAAGCTAGAAATGATTTTCAAATTTCTATTTTTTATTTTATTTTATTTTTAATTAAGCTATCAAACCACCTCACTGCAGTGCACGGCATGTGTTGAGGGATGAGCATTTACCGCTGGTGACTTCTGTAGTGGAGATGTTCAGAACTGACTACGAAGGTCTATAGGAAATTTTTCTTTTTCGGCTTTTAAGGAAGCTCTCCCTGAGAGACCATTGGCTTTGGAAGAGTGCAAATATTGCTACCATATTGGCCCGGAGAGGCTGAGTTTCAATGATGCTTCCTTTAATTTAGCGGAAAGGAAGCAGAGCAGCATATGAAATCAGGAGTAATGGAGTTGGTGTCTTGTAGTTCCTGACTTTGCTGAAGAAATTGTATTGCCTTAGGACTGGATAGGGGTAATTACATGCCAGCCTGTGTCTTTTAGGCACCAGATGGTATTGTGAGAGCTATTGTTAGGAAGTAAAAAAGTCTCTAAGTTGTAGGCATCGTGTAGAAAATAGACTTAAAGAAGAATTGGCCATTGCTCTCTCCTTGAAAAGATCAGGAAGAAGCTGTGTATGATGTTATACATTATTGTGTAAAGTAGTAACTGGCTTTTACAGGGCAAGTAATGTTCAATGCTTGTGGTGCAGTACTGTCTGTGTTATTCACACAGCTACCTCAGGAAGGGCGGGTATGGATGTGTGTGCTCTCGGCATGATTCATGACCAACCCCTGCCCACTCCTAAATATTCGAGCATCAACTTGCTGTGGAAAATGTCTGCTGGAAGCTTCTCTTGCAACAGAAGGAGCATCGAATGTAATCACATCTTTTATTTCTGTAAATGTGTCTCTTTTTGGACAAAAAGTAACTGGGTACCATTTTATTTGAGGGAGAGACTTGGACAGCATATTGAGGTAGATGACAAAATCCTTGCAAGTTGGCTGAAGTTGTGTATTACCTCTGGAAGCTGGATGTGTTTGAGATGAGTCTTAACATGATCTGGAGGAACTAAAATGAAGCATGTGTCTCTATTTACTTCTAGGTATGAGCCTAGGATTTGTAACTTCCCTCTACAAATGGAATCTTGCTTATGTGACTATGAGGTGGGGATTTAACTTCTAGGAGAAGAAAATATTGTGAAAGCATGTGTATATCTGAAAACACACACAGAAGTTCTGATGGTCACATTTGTGCATAAACAAACATGCTCGTGGCTATCTGAAGATGAAAGGGAACTGAAAATGTGACCAAAACAATGTTGTACGGGCACTTGCTTCAGAAGATCCGTTGGTGATAAATATGCTGCCAGAGTTTATCTGTGCTCATTGTATGTCTGAGCAGCTAGAATTATGATGAAATTATAGACACTTCTTCAAAACAAAGACAAGTTGATACTTGAAACAACAGGGAAATTGTAGGAAGGCTGGCCCATGAGCAAGAGGGAAGATGATGTCATGTGAACGCTGTCATGGGATTTGGATGATTTAAACTGCATCACTGCATCTGCCAAAAAACCTGCAGCCCTCAACAAGTAACTGTCAGCTTTTGCCTTGGTTCTCTAGTTGCAAAATATTACAGGACTTCCCATTTCCAACATCTTTTTCCCTTTTCCAGGATAAAGAGGTGTATTACATAAGACTTTTACTCTCCCTGGGTCCTTGTCCTGATGCAAATAAACTCAGTTCTACCACCAGAGCTAAGCAAAACACCAAGTTCTGAGTGACTTCCTTGGTGAAGGAGCAGGCACATAGTTCTTATGGTTTGCAGTAGTTTCCACTGGACATATGAAAGTGATGTGGAGCTCCAAGGATTCAAAATTAATTTCCTTACAGGTGAGGAAATCTGTTCCTCCCTGCAGAATGAAGTATTTTAATTGTTGCAGAGGGGGTTAAAGGTAGTATGTGCAGTGAGCAGAAAGTTGTTCCATCCTGAGATAAGTTATGACTTCAAAAAGAAAATTGGTTCCATTTAAGGCCAAGTCTTTTTTTGAGCAGCCAAGTTAAAACCTGAAGGAAGGTAATACTGAGCTGGCAGAGGAGGAACACATTGCTACTACAAGATTTATTTGCAGTAAAGTGTAAGTGGCTTTTTTATGATTCCTACTGTTTCAGACTTAAAGAGTGCTGTAGGGGCACCAGCTTCAGCAGAACTGTTGAGTAGGGTTAGGTTGTCTGGTTATAATGAGCAAGATGCTTGTCAGATTTTTCTGCTGCTCTGAGATTTATAACACACGGGTGGTTTAATTTCTTTTGGAGAGTAAAATTACAGATGGCCAAAGCTGTGTGAATAACTAGTGACATGCCTAAAAACACTCACTGCTTTTGTAATGACACTTCTGAGAGTAATTCAGTAGGGGTAGGTACCCCGCCAGGTGGCCAGGTTGGAGCCTTTTTACCCAAAGGAGGTCTGGGCTGAGGAAGCATTCATCAGCTCTCGGGTATGCGTCATGTTCACATCAGTTGAAATCAAATGTGCCCTTTCTGACTACAGAGGCTTTCCTGAATCCTCTTCTGTTCTAAAGTAATTTGCCAGTAGTGCTTCTCTTTGCTCAATTTTGTGCTTCAGCACCTGTGGGAAAGTTGTTTCTTCAGCAGTGTTTGGGTCATTTCGTTTTACCTCAGAGTTATTAAAAAAATAAACCAAACAAACCAACCACCCCCCCAAACCCAACAAATAGCTGTTTTGTTGATTCCCAGTGTGGTAATGCGAGGAGTGACTTTTTTACTAGTATAAAAAGTAATAAAATATATTGTCTGTGTTTAGGCAGAGGAAGACATTTATGTTTGGTTTTGCATTTATATTTGTGTTTGACTTGCGTTCTTCAGTGCCATAAAAACCTGATTATGAGTAAGTAAGATGAAATATATTTTAACAGCACTATATTAAGCAGCCATGGAAAATTCCCAGTCTGAGCTTGTGCAGGCATTTGAATATTATAAGGTCCATGTACTTTGGGTTTGTTGTGTTGTGTTTTTTTCTCCTTCTTTCCCCCCCACCCCACATTTTTAAGGTTATTTTTATTTATTATTTAAGAAAAAAACACCTCTCTGGGCAGGAAGAATCAGTAATACTGCATTTTCAGTGCTACACTTGCATTTTAATTTAGGCACCCTGGTAATTTAACTTGAGCTTACTGTGCAGCCACCTTCTTTATAATTAAGTTAAAGCAACATTGTTGTGACAGAATGCCTATAAAGTCCTCCCAGGTTTCACAGACTGGGAAACTGTACCATGATGCCGGAAGTAGATGTTTATGGAATTGACTGGGCTGATGTTGTCAAAAGAGTTGGTTGACTTAATTCGTTCCTGAGTAAAATAAATTGCCTTTAGGACTGTGTACCTGAGCAGACATACTTTCAGAGGTAGTTAAGAGCCAAGTCATGGTTCTCTGGGCTTTGGGGTCAGTAAGGGTTGCTCATGAAAGCTGGCTGCCTACTGTGTTGACTAGCAGCTTCCAGCATGCCTTCTGGGGTAGCAGAGTGTGTGTGGGGAAATGCTGAGCAGAAATGTGTAAACCTACTGGAGCATTTTCCTTATTGTAGAAGAGCATGCTTCTGTGAAACTTAAAATTGCTGTGCAGCCTATGTGTGTTGTCTGTCTGTTGCTTGATGGTGTATGTCAATCTGTGGGTAGCCTAAGGTATTGGTTAGTGTGGTTTGAAATATGAAGACTTATTGAAGACAAGATGGCCGGAGTGAAAAGAGGTGCTTGCTCCTCTTGCTAACAGCAGTTGGAAAGAGGTGTGTTAGTGCTAGCAGCATAATCCCTAGGTCTCTGCTGTTGTTTCATTGCTTTCATCAGCTGTAAAATCTGCTGGATCTCACTTTTAAATACCTCTTGTCTCAAGCAGCTGTGCTCTTGCCAAGTCTTTCTCTAGTCACACATCAGTTTTCTACTCCAGGGAAGCACAGCTGTCCACAGCTGGCACTTGCAGGCACTTCCAGGCTGGGAAGATGCGGCTGCTGGTCACATCTGGCAGGTCTTTGTGTGAAGGAAACAGGATCTCCTCCCTGGATTTAGACCAAAAATGTTGATTTTTAGAGTCTCAGCCCAAGTAAGTCATGTTGATAGTAAAGAGTGCAGTCTGACTTCAGACCTGGTCCTGGAGAAGTGACGCTCGGCTTGAGCTAATCCCCTCACCTCATGGGAAGAGCTTGGTTGCAAGGGATTCCCACCTTGATATGTGAGTGATGCACCTCTGGGAGATTACAATGTATAGTCAAAATAGCTTGGCTGAGAATGTCCTTTTCCTGCTGAGATGCATGCAGCTGTTCAACCTTGGTTTTATTATGCTTTTGCAGACTGGACAGAGTAAAGTAGAAGAGAGTCTCACCCCAGATGCATTTCCTTGTACTCATCATTTATCTCTGGGATAAATGCCCCCTTTGTCAGGTGTTAATGCTTTAAATCACTGCTATTTGGTTAAGCTCTTCTAATTGCTTTGTGATTTAGTTTCATATTAAATCTTCCATCAACCTGCATCACAGTAAAACAAAAAAACCCATATAGCAGCAGCTTCTGTGTTTTTCTGCTTTTTCTGCTCCTGCCACAGGTACTCGGTTCAGGTAGTCATTTTTCCTTCTAACAATTACCAGTTCTTGTAAACGTGTTAAAAAAAAAATCAGTGCCAGAGCAGCACAGGAAATGTTCATCCCTGTCATGAAAACAAGGATGCGGAATGGGAATGCGTCTAAGGTGTGCCTGCAAGTGAGGAAACATGCCACACCTCTTTGTTGAAAGGTGGATCGCAGATTTTAAGCTTCTTTGGAAAGATGCTACAAGCAATGAGGAAAGGTGTGTTGTCATGCATCCAAGGAACCTGTGAGCTGCTTTGTATCACCTACCTTAGGGTATTTGTCTATAGATTCAAGATGGGAAACAGGATGAAATTACAGGGCTCAGTGCAGCGTATACCATTAAAGTATCCGTGACAGGAGGAGAGAAAACTTGCTGGCATGCTCCATTTCTGGGTTTTCTGCTAAAGGTGTTCCTTTCTGGCAGTTCAGTGGTGAACAGACTGAAAAGGAGTCAACTTTTTATTCTGTGTAATATATGAAAAAAAAAAAAACCCAATAAAAGAAAAAATGACTTTCCAGAATGACTCAGGTGACTCGCCCTGTAGATGATTCATTTTATAGTTGCACTGGTGCAGGCAAATCAAAGCAGATACACCAGTAAGAGTAGTGTTACTGGAAGGAAATGTATCTGGTCAGGGAGAAGCGGACTAAGCAAAAGCAGGAGATTGCTTTTCAGAGGGTTGTGACCTTGAGGGGCTGAATATAATGAATGCAGTGTTTCAGGCTGCCTTTTTACCTTGCAACAGCTGCATACCATTGGTATTCATCAGCAGCAATGGGGCTCTGCAGTGGGAAGCCTTGCAAAGCATCACCTTGGCTCTGAGAGCTGATAAAAGTGCAAAAGTAAAGCTGAGTAAAGCTGATAAAGTGCAAAACTGCTCAGTGTGCATGCAAGAAATGCCTTTTACTTCATGGCTTTCTATCTTTACCTGAAATAAAGCTTTGTTGCTAAATGTGCCTTCAGTATAGATCCCAAACTCTCTTTTCTACTATGTTACACCTCCTGTACGTATTACAGTGGTGTAAAATGCCACTGGTGCAGGCTGCTTTGGTGTCATAAAGCCTCTGGGAAGGTGATTAGCCCTGATCCACAGTTCTGCTGGTACTGTTGAGCAGCTAAGAGAGAGAGACTGGGCTGGCATTAGATTTCTCTTCCACTACTGCCACCTAATTTTCCTTGTCCCCTGTGCTGGGGAAGTGAATTAGGTGTTTTCAGATGCCTGTTGCAATTGATTTTTGTCTAAAAACATTTGATCACAGGTTTGAGAAGTAACTTGTGAGCAGCTATATTTACTGACACTTTGGTGTTTGTTTCAGGGTTGGTAGATTAGATCCTAATTGTGAGATGTTTACAAACGGAATGAGTTTTGAATTGAAAAATAAATTATTTAAGGTTATAGGTTTTTATCCTTCACAGTTTGATACATTCTCTTAATATTTCAAGGGGGTAGGGAGGTCCTTTCACATTGAAATACATCAGTGATAAAATCTTCTGCATTTTACATCTCAGTTCATAGCAGAATGCTAAATTTTGCTACGAGACTTTCTTGAATTTATGACCTGGAGAAGAGAAGGAGGTAATCACTGGAGGAGGAGGAGATGGGAAGAGCTGACAGACAGGCCTCCTGCCTGCTCCAGACCCAAGAGAAATGTCCACCAAAGTCTCAGAGGATACTTCATCTCAGGCATCCCAGGCTGTTGATGGGATGGGATTAAGGTAGGACAAACAAAAAGAGGACTTAAAGTAAATGAAAGGACACTTCTTTGGGGTTGTAGACAGGTGCAGTAATTTAGAAGGATCCTGTTAGTATCATATTTTTCAACTGGCATGGATGCAAATTAATTCTAGCATAAATGTAAAGTGGAATAAGCTCTCTTCTCCTCCCTCTTCCCCCTCCACCTTGTAGACCTATGGGCTTGTTTGCAGGTCTTCTAGGGAGTCTTAACTGAGGGTTGCTTTTTGACTCTCTCCCTCCACCCCCTTTCTCAAAATAGAGATTATCTACTTAAGCAGTGTATACCCTGACTATTCTTTTCTTTAGGTCCTTACTTCTGTTTTGAAGGTCCCACCAAAACTCGCTAGCAAATGTTTTTGCTCTTTTCTGTGTAGAAGTATAATACCTGTTACTTAAGGGGTTGTGAGCGCTTTCATATGCTGCTAGGATGTGATTAAAATACTGTTGCCATCTCAGTTTTAAGACATGCATTTCATTGGTGTATGCACGGCAGGGAGCTGCAGGAAGTCGGAGGGGAAAAAGGCGTTGGATGTCACTTGCCATGAAAAGTGCAAATGTCCTTCTGAGTTACAAAGTTCTTTGGGGGTGTTTTCTGGACTGCATGTTCTCCCTGCTTGGACTGCTGCCGGGATGCCCACAGGGAGGCTGGCTGTTTGTGTCCTATGAAAGGAGCCAGGCTGAATTCAGCAATGTGCCAGTCCATCCCCTCCACAACCTGTATGCATAAACCTGTGCCTGCCAGCCTTTCTGCCTTGGCTGCATGGGAATAAGCCAGTGCTCTGCCCTTTAATGATAAAGTGTGCCATTACGTTTTGCTTAATTGGTTGTGTTTTCATCAGGTGATCTCCAGACAGGCGATTTGGAGCTGCTCGGTGATTATTGTGGTTTGCAGTGTACAAATTAGTATGGGAAGTTGCAAACACTAGCCTTGCAACTTAGGACTTCAGTGGCAGAATCAGCTTTTTCTGCGCTCACCTGAAGCATGACTGGTAAGGAGGAAGTACACATGTGGGTGGCGTGATGCTTGCTATTTGTAGGGGCATCCATGCACTCCAAAGGATCATTTAATCTTCCAAACCTGCTTTGGTCCAAGCCATGCACCACAGGTGGGCCTTGAACATAGAGGAGCGCACTTACCCAAAGCAGGTTGCTTACATTCTGTTTTTTTATGATTGATTAATTTTTATTTAATTATTTTTAAAGGATTGTTGGGTCCTGGGTATGTAGTACTGGTTCCCTACTACCTCACGTTGTTTCATAACCCATGTTTGACTTGTTCTGTGTGATTCTGGTCTCTTCTTCCAAGTAGCAAGTGATAGGACAAGATAAAACAGCCTCAAGCTGCACTGGAGAGGTTTACGCCTGATATGAGGAAAAATTTCTTCAGTGAGAGGGGGGATCAGGTATTGGAACAGGATGCCCAGGGAAGTGGTGGAATCACTGACCCTGGAAATATTTAGAAACCATGTAGATGAGGCTCTTAGTGACATAGATTTGAGACCCTTTGAGACCTGTGGCTGATGACCAATTCAGTACCTGGAAATTTTTAAGGGCTATGTTTCTTATAAAGAGCCAAGTTGTGTGGATAAGGCCCAATAAAGAGGGTGGTGCAGATGATGTTTCTACTATCGCTTTGCCTCACTGGTTGAGACACTGGTCCCAGGAGAGTAGCTGTAGGAGGGAATGAGAAGAGGGTGCTAGCATAACTTCACACATGTGGATTTAGAAATCCTTCTCTACCTTGATGCAGGTTTATGAGCTTGTTATGTAGCATAAGCTACCAGGCTTGGCAACTTTTTGCTTTTGGATTGGGAACTCCCAGCACAGCCAAGCATGGTGGATAAGCTACAGGCATTTTGGCAGGCTGTCCTCATGTCCCCCGAGTCAGTAATAGAGCTGCATGGCAGCACAGCTACTTAACTAGGCAATACAGAAAACATTATGTTAGCAGAAGCTAGTGGTGATTTAAATGGGCTTGTTTGGGCAGTCGTGCTGGGATAACTGCTCTTGCTATATTGCTGTAGGCCTTAGTGAATGGGTTTTAGAGGGGTCTCTGTTCCCCTGCTGCTTTTATGTACACTGTCCTTCCTCTGTTCTGACTTCCTTCAAACACCTGTTGAGGATAAAACCCCTCAACTCCCATAGATGTGGAATTAGTGTGTACATGTATACAGATTGGTTAAATTCAATTGACTTAAAGGAACAAAGTTTTGGGTTTTTTGTGGGTTTGTGTTTGGTTGGTTTTGGGTTGGTTGGTTTTGGGTTGGTTGGTTTTGGGTTTTTTTGCTTTGTTTTGGGGCTTTTTTTTAGATATATTTATGGGGGTTTTGTTTATTCTTTTGCATTTGTAGTCAGGACTAATAAAAACCACATGGTTTTGGAAAAATGAGTGCTTGGCAAAACTGCTGTCATCAAAGACAGAACCGCAACTCTTACTGAAATCTGTGAAGGCAGAGTTAGGGCTTGTTTGGTTCTTAGAGTAAGTGTTAAGGTTGTTTTGGTTTGTTGTTTTTTGTTTTGTTTTGTTTTTTCTGGATATTGTATATTCATCTTTAGGAACTCAAATAAGAGGAGAGAATTACATGCTACTTTTAAGATGACCATGGATGTAGCAGGTAGTCTGCCGTTTTCCTGGCCAGTGCTACCCCTCACCTCAGCATAGACTGTGATGGAAAAGTATACAGTGCCTTTTTGCCTGCATTCCTTACATGTCTCTGCTGTCATCAATAAGTCAACCTTCTCCCTTCTCCTCACCCACCTGTTGACTTTTTGAATTACTTATCTTCCTTACTGAGTTTTAACAGATTAAAATCCGCCCCCCCCAAGGTAAGGTGTAGAGGCAAAGAGCAGTGGAGGTGGTGCTGCGTGCTGGGCAAGTCTGTCATACCCATTGGTGATGATGGTGTATATTATGACCTGAAACTTGATCTGGTAGATGGAGCTGTACGTGTTTCCTGCTCCTTTGATTTCTCACTTTTGCAGTTTTATTCATGGTTGGTTGCCAAGTAGTACTTGGAGCATCGATTTTTTTTAATTTCAGAATTAATCACAAATACCACTGATTGACAGCACAGATACTGTTATTTTTTACCTGAATTTGCAGGCACTGGAAAGAGCCGTTGTTCACTTGACTGTCTAACTTGACTGCAACTGATAATGACAACAGGCTTTCCAGTTTCCTGTATTGTCATGTTTCTATAGCCATGATGGTATAGGTTGGGCAGTCTTGAAAGTGAAAAAAAAACTTGTCAAAACAGAAAGGTAACACTTGCATCATGAAATTCTGTAGCAATAGCGGTAACTCTCCCCAAAAGACTTGATGCCATCTCATTGCTGGATTTGCTTTTGATGGTATGATAAAGCTGTTGTTTCCTAGCTATATGGAAACCTCATTGTCCTCAGGAGCTGGTAACCACATCTTCAGAGCAGACAAGTGCAATTGCTTTTTGACTTTTGAGCAAAGTCTGTTAGTGATGTTTGTCTTCGCACTCTGCAACAAGAAGATGGGGAGGACTGTGCTTGGCCATCTGCATATATAGAGAGTAATCTCTGTGCTGTTTGGGCATAACTGGAAGATAAAATGTATGGGGTTAGTGTTCGTGTTGTTTTTTAGTTGTTATTTTTTAAAAAAAACACGTGTTACATGAAGTGGTGCCCTTGTAAGAAGGGCCAATACTTTTGAAGGCCTAGGAAAGGTACAAATTTATTCTTGTTCCCTCTCAAGACAGTCATAGTACAGGTTTTAATGCAGTTTCTTGTTTGCAAAGTGGTATGCCCTGATCAGTGCTGTGCTATCTCCAATTACTGAAACAGGAGGTGGAGGCTATTCAAGGTTAATCAGCAGCTGTTGCACAGACC
>JAVHNF010086508.1:0-14012 GCA_034783455.1 Micropsitta finschii
ACTGGTGTTCATGAAGTTTCATGGCAGTCACTCAGCTTTATAGAACTACTGTGGGGTTTTTTTGATGTTGGGTTTAAATAACACACTTTTAAAGTATCCTCATAAAACTTCAGAAATGAGTGTGCAAAAATAAATATATTACCCATTGGAAGCAAAAAGCTCTGTCTCGGAACTCCTACCTCTCTTTTGTCTTGCAATGGGACTGGAATTCTTGTTTTTGTTGTTAGATGCTTCCACATTTGATGTCTCAGATTTGTTTTCATATATATTTGATGACTTCCTGCTATACCTTTGGACAAATGAAATACAAAAATAGTTACATTCCTGCTTAATACCTGATGGAGCACTGAGCAGTAAGTATTCTTTTTACCCTCAGATAAGGAAGCCAAAGGAATAAAGGGCAGGTTTTAAAATTCCGTGTGCTATATAAATCTGCATTTGTGCAGGCATGTATGGTGGGAAAAGCCATTCTCACACTTGCCTCCTTGACATGCCATACAATGAGGGCTGTGCTTAGCCAGAGTTGAAAAGGGAAAAATGGAGGAACAATCTGGTTCTCTGCAGAAGCCTCTTCTATAAGTCCAACAGATTTGGAGAGAAGGAGTGGGAACCAGGTTAGAAAAGTGGACCCCAGTTTTCTATCCTTTGCAGAAGAACTGTATTTGACTCCAGGAAAGAAATGGGTACCAGATGGCATGTAGAGGTCATACCATGTGTAGAGGAACATAGAGATTCCAGTGGCTCCAGGATCTTCCAACTGCTGTTTCTTCTCTTCTTTGAAAACACAAATCCAAGCAGGATGTGCTCTTCTATAGCTGAACCACAGATGGGTGCATGCATCTTGCCAGATTTGCACAAGTACTTGCCTTGTAATCGTTAATGGAATCGTCCCCCACCCCCCACCCCAGACTTCTTCAATAGTAACATGAATATCAATAAAGCATTAATGAGTAATTTTCCCAGCTTCACCGGCTTTTACTGGAAATAAAACCTGACATCTCTTCTGTCATTGACTACCTCTCATCTCCCAGCCCGCCTGCACTGACAGATAACCAATAGACCCTAGCATTTACTCGCCTCCCAAAATAGCAGGTTCTCACCACGGGCCTGAGGCTGTGTCTGAGCTTCAGCTCACACTTGGGCCAATCTCAGATGATCTGAATCCCAGCCAAGGAACAGTCAAATCCCTTTCCTTTTCTTTCTGAAGCAACTGCTCATTGCTGTCCTGAAACACAGGCAGCAGCCAGTGCACCGCTGGATGCTGCTAGAAGGAGGACACAGGAGTAGGAGATGCAAAAACCTATTGTATAGTCATGTTGAGGGAGATTGTATAAACCAGGTTCAGAGAGGGGGTTCTCCCCTTCTATTGTGCTGTGGTGAGACTCCCCTGCAGTCCTGTATCCTGCTCTGGGACCCCCAAGCAATTACCATTCTGACTCTATGATAACACTAGTGAGGGGAAAAGATTTGTCTCATGGCTTCCAAACGAGCAGCCAAGCCAGCACAAGAGACTAAAATACACATACATGTATATATGTTGCCAAGGCATCCATAACCAGACAATGGTATTGACTAGCCAAGACCTCGTCACACTGGTTGGATCTCCATCAGATCCCATCACCAGTCACTCTCGTAGCCAACCAGACCCCAGGGGCAAAACCATACAATTCCTACTTCCAGGAATAATGAAAGTCAAACATTCTGAAGTGAGTTTTGACACAATTTTCATTGAGGAAAACTTCTTCCCCTCTTGCAAGGGAAAAGTGCTTTGAAAAATGTCAAAACATTGGCTTTATTTATTTATTTGGAGCAAAATGACATTTCCCTTGGAAAATGTCAGCTAATTTCTAGCTTTCAAAGTTCTACAAGATGAAGCAGTCAAACTGATGCTTCTGACAATACCAAGACGTTTTCAATGAGCCTGGCTGGAACGTGGCTTTGGAGAGAAGTGCAGGGTTTGAAGAAAAAGAAAACCAAACCATAATTTAAACTATCTCTTCTATTCCAAAGCTTTAAAATAACAATAGGGAACAAAATATACAGAAAAATCATTTGGATTCGCAGAAGGCAGAGGGGAAAATCGTCTGCTTGACCGTGCTTTATGCAATGTCAGTCTTTACAAGTTTTACTTGCAGCAATTAAGTTCTCTGAATGGATTGCCATGATTGCTAGCTCTGAATAGAAAGTTTAACACCGCTCCTCCAATTCCCTTTGCTGGGGAAGAAACCACTCACTGGAAGAGGAGGTTCATGGAAAGAAGCACATGCCAATGCAGATGAGGAGGCAGATGTTTTCCTCACCTTGCTGCCAGGTTAGTTAATGACCTCCCATCTATCAGAGTCCATGAGCCAGAAAAGCTGACAGCAATTAAATGAGTGTATGTATGGGCTGTTGCTGCTCCGTACGGCTCTCACTGTTAAACAGGAAGGAAAAAGACCAGAGGAGCCCAGGGAGATCCTGATGCTGCCAGCTGTAAACCCTGGCTTCACCATGGATTTGGGAAGAGACTGAGGAGAAAGGATGGACAGAACCTTCCCCTCTCCAGGGCACAGACACAGCTCTTTTTCAGGTGATAAAACTGAAACCCAGGACAAGCAACATCTTTGCCCATGGTAATAGGGATGAGCAACTCCATTGGCAATTCCCAATCCCTGTAACACCCAAATAACACAAGCCAATAGGACAGACTTCCATGAGCAAAAAATCCCTCTTGCAAATAAGGTTTGTGATTCAGCAAAGTACTTAACTTGCAAGTACTCCACTTCTTTCAATACTTGCTGAAGACACTGTTGCCAGAGCAGGTCCTCTTCAGAGTGCTGGTGATGAGCATAAGGGGATCATAATGTGGACACAAGAATGAGATAACATCACAGACTTTGACCCTGGGTAAAAGCAAAGCAAAGCCCTGAGTACTCGTTACCTACAGCTGCTCTTGGTATTCTCAATTGCAATTCCAACAGCCCCAAAAGCCACATAAACACTGCACATAGTAATCGCCCGCTAGAAATTTAAAGCTGACAAGCTTTGTCAATGAGTAAGCGTTCCAAAACAGTAAATTAATAAATTCCCCTGAATCCATAATAGATACATCTTTGTTCAGCCAAGGAGCTTTGATATAAATTGTAGCTTTTTAGGACTGCACTGTTAGAAGTGTAATGTATCACCCAAGAGTGGATCTGAGTTCAAAAGTACATATAATAATATAATTAAGATAGCTTGACAAGAATGTATTTTAAAAGTATAAAATACCTGCAGGTATAATGGCTTCATAAAGTCTGTCAGATTTACTTCTGCTGGGAAGAAATTTAAAATGCTTTACTCTAATGAAATGCAAATGAAGCCAAGGATATTCATATAACACAGTCCTGAAGAAAAAAATCAGGTGCAGAGAGAAAAGCAGACGAAGTTGAGAGCAGCCCAAACACAGTGTTTATTTTTCCAGGCAACTCAGCTGCTCTGTGTATAAACCAAGACCGAGCGGACCAATATCTAATGCATCACTTCCCCACTGACCTGGTGAAGACAAAGCAAACCTATGAGCCTCCTCATGGGTTTTTCATATTATCTCAGACTCCTCACCTTGAGTTCCAGTAGTGATGTGTTTTATATCATCATTTTCGGGTGGAAAGTAATTTCCTTTTTCTTTTTTTCCCTTTCCTTCCCTTGCTGAAAGCTTAAAATAATAGAAATGTGCAAGGGAGCAGCAGGATGTAGAGGATGGAAACTAAATCCAACCTTGCAAACGGATCCATACCTTCTTCTTTGGGCATCTCCCTCCCTGCAGCAGGCTGGAGCTCAGGCTCAGACACCTTCATTTCACCCCACTGCCCCGCAGACAGCCCCTGCCCTGAACAACTTGTAAGCACAGTAAACATTTTCCTGGTTTCCAGGAAGAGAAGCCATTAAGAAATCAATACCTAATACTAACAAAATACTTCTCAATTTACTTGCTTCCAATAGCTTTGTTTGGGATGCAACTCTTGACAGCCCTGCTGAGACGCACAAATACCTCAGGCATCAGAGTCACGGAGCAACATTTTCCCATCCCCACTTTTCATGTTAATGTTTTTTAGCATTTTATTCAGTACAGGCAACTTGAACAGGTCTGCACAGTCTCT
This sequence comes from Micropsitta finschii, assembly GCA_034783455.1. Lineage (NCBI taxonomy): Eukaryota > Metazoa > Chordata > Aves > Psittaciformes > Psittacidae > Micropsitta > Micropsitta finschii. The sequence continues at coordinate 4,119 of JAVHNF010086508.1, forward strand.
TTTGGGGACCCCCCCTGCAATCCTGCATCCACCTCTGGGGCCCCAACATAAGAGGGACATGGAGCTCTTGGAACGAGACCAGAGGAGTCTTTGAGCAGCCTGGTCTAGTGGAAGGTGTCCCTGCCTGTGGCAGAGCTTTAACATTCCTTCCAGCTCAAACCATTCTAGGATTCTAATGTACGTGCTAACAGGAAGATAGCATGTGCAAAGGCTTCCACATGCAGCACACGAGACTTGGCTTCCCTCCTCCTCCATCGGCTTGCTTTTCTGCCTCATTTTTCTCATCCATACAACAAAGACTTCTCTCCACACAGACCCTTACTAGGAGCTATTCAGGTAGCCAATAGCTTTGCAGGAGTTTCCTTTGCATGCAAAACTCCACAGGGCTTTCATTCATTTTTATGTCTCAAAAAAAGAAAACAATCTTTTTAAGTTTTAATATAGTGCTTGAAGGCATCTGGTTGGTGGTTGGTTGTTTGGGTTTTTTTTTTTTGCTTACATTCTCTTACTGAGCACAGATTTACTTGCAGTAACCAATTCCAAGAGGAGGGTTTCAAGAATGCAAGCCATTATTCAAGAATGCAAGTAACTAAGAAACTCTCAAGCTGCAGCAACACCTACAAGCATGAAAAAGCCTCAATTTACTAATAGTGAGAACAAAGCTGAGCTTAAATGTTTCACTAAAGCTAGGAAGAAAGATGGGGAAACAAACCAGGCACTCAACATAAAAACCCAACCACTCCAACAGTGGTCCAGCTCACTTTACCACCCCATTTTACCCCTGCATTGCTCCTTGTTCAGCAGAGCCCAAAATGCCAAGCAGATCCCAATAGGCAGACAGGGACCAGGGTGGTCCCCAAGACATGTGGCACGGTGCTTGGTGGCAATTGCTGCTGTTAAGTCTCAAAAAAACCAAAGATGTCAAAAGTCCATGGGGAGAACTGGGAGGATGCAAATCGAGTTACATTTCCCAGCATCTATGCCAGGTGGGAAAGAAAAGTGTGAGCTGATTAAATCTGCACCAGCATCAGATGGGAGAGGGCTCCTTCCATCTGTTCACTCGCCACTGAGTCCCTCGGCTGGTAACACTGAGTTATCTCACTTTGGCAGCCACGGGTTAGAAGAGACTGTCTTGGAGATGTGTGTTCAGGAGGCGTGCCTGTGTCTGGATGTGTGTGTTGGTGCATGCTTTCCTCCTCTGCACAAACAGCTCTTATCTACTGAAGTCAGAAAGAGAAGGAGAGAAAAGCATGCTGATCCCAGCTCGGGGTGCAGGGATCTAGGGATCTCTCTGTCTCCACAGCTGGCCATAGAATAGTTTCTTTTTGGCATAGTACAAGCTATACCATATGTTTAAAGCCATTCCCCTTGTCCTGGCCCTACAGGCCCTTGTCCAAAGTCCCTCTCCAGGTTTCCTGTAGCCCCTTTTAGGCACTGGAGCTGCTCTAAGCTCTGCCCTTCAGGAGCCTTCTCTTCTCCAGGCTGAACCAGCCCAGCTCTCTCAGCCTGGCTACAGAGCAGAGCTGCTCCATCCCTCGCAGTATCTTTATAGCCTCCTCTGGACTCACTCCAACAGCCCACATACCTCGTGTTGGGGATAAATATATTTTGTGTGTGTGTGTGCGCGCATATATGTATCTGTGTATATATATACATGTATATATACATATATATAAACACACGCACACCTGTACCTACCACTGAAATCATTAGCAATGACAGCAGTGACAGCAGCCTGGCTGAGGAGTTTGCAGGACCTCCAATCTTACTGGTGTCCAGCACATCCATACAACCTCACCAAGGTTATTTCCTGTCCTCTCTAGTCCTGCAAGTGCAGCCTGCAGTCAGCTGCATCCCTGGTGGGGAACCCATAAGCTTCTCCCAAAGGATTTCCAGTCCCGCCATACCACAACTTCATCCTTTCACCTTTCTCTTCATCCTTACAGCCATCAGAGGTGATATTTTCCCCCCTTTCTTTATCAGGTAATTGCAACGCTCCACAGGTCAATGCTTTATCAACAGGCTAAGAATACTCTTTGCATCTGAGGGTCTTTTCTACTGAATGCTCAGTCTGACGGCACTTTCTAGGAGGGTTAATGCTAGGAAAAAAAAAAAAGCTTTCCTCTATTTCAGCTTTTATTGGCAATCCATTCTCATTAAACCAAACACATTTGTCTTCATAACGTGTACTTCACAATTACAATATCAAAGGGTTTGTATCTACATAATAAAAATGATCTATAGAATAATACAAGGGAAAAAACATCATAACAATGTTATTAATGAATCCAATGGGACATAGGAGAGAGATATTCCCACAGGGCGACTCCACGCCCTTCACTGTGAGTTGTTGTACTGCACGGTAGGCTTTGAGATTGGCACCAAGAGGGAGGGAAGGGGAGGTGGAGATGAAATTAAACCAATAGTTCCCCCACTGACAGATAGAAAGCAGCATGTACAGGAGCAGAATCCCTGGAGAATTCTCCCAAGCAGAGCTAGGTCTAAAACCCAGGTAGACTCAGATGAGCTCTTAGGCAGAAGTTCTTCCCTGGGAGGGTGCTGAGGCACTGGCACAGGGTGCCCAGAGAAGCTGTGGCTGCCCCATCCCTGGCAGCGTTCAAGGGCAGGTTGGACACAGGGGCGTGGAGCAGCCTGATGTAGTGGACTGTGTCCAGGGGGTTGGAACTGGGTGAGCTTTAAGGTCCCTTCCAACACAAACCATCTTGTTCAGTCCCAGCAGTGCTCAGCACAAAGGCTGCTCTCCAACTGCAGAGACAGGGCAAAAGCTTTTCACCACCTAACTGCTTTAATTCTTTTGTGTCTCCCAGCCAGGATTCAGCAGAGCACCAGTGGGCTGATTAAGCTACATTGTATGAGATTACAACGAACAAGGATAAATAGAAGGGGGAGGTTCCCATAGCCAGCAAAGCCATTTTGGGACACAAAAGTGGGGGAAGAGGAAATAACCCTAAGCAAGATCCCGAGAAGGCAGAGCTCATCTGCAGTAAATAGGGAGAGACTGCAGAGATTCCGAGCAGGGAAGAGGGATGACATTCCAGAGGCACATAGCCAGCAAAATAAATAATAGTGGCAACATTAATAATAATAATAAATATTAATGGTAACAGCAGCAGTAGGGAAATGAGGGGATAAAAACCAGAGAACAAGAGACTTTATTCACAATGTGTCCTGTGTGCTCAAACCTCTTCAGTTCCAAATGCCTGAGGTGGGAGCGTAAGAGCAAGACAATCCTCCCCTGTCTGACCGCAACTTGACAGCCACTTGGCTTCACTTTTGTACAGCCAAACAAACAGACCAAGAGCTAAGCCTCTGAGCCAAAGTTTGTCATTTACTATACGTGGTCCCATTTGTTTTTCACCAACCCATGAAGGAAGGATTTATATAAAAGGGCATATTACTGACTATCATTGGCAGCTTCTCACAAGCTCCAGGAGCTTAACCAAGATACATGGTTGTCTGCATCAAAATACAGCCAGAGAGAGGTGCTATGATTATTTCTTTGAGGCATCAGAAATAATTGTACTCAGCAATGCAAAGAAACAAACCCAATGCAACATTATCGACATCTCAGGAATAGTCCTGAACTAGAAAAGAACCTAGAGGATTAGAGAGCCAAGTCAGCAGCAGCAATTCTTCTCAATAACTTTGACGTGCTCTATATCTTCTTCCCCCCTCCCTTCTTCAGAAAGACCAACACAAACAGCATTTGAAAGCAGCCATTTCAAACAGAGGACTGGAATTTGGGATGTCAGCGATGTCAACCCGTAGCTCACAAGGGAAGTCTTGCCTTGCGACAAGAGGAAGCTGGTTTTCACCATAAGGTGCTCGTAGAGGGAAGCGGCACATGGCTGCCAGCTCCCTCCTCGCCAGCTCTCACACAGGGGCAAAGCCCATTACCAGCAGTCTGGGAAATGGCAACCCAAAGCTCTGGTTGGGAACCTTGCTCTGCGAGCCGCCGGCTTTTTCCACATAATCACTGTATTGAGAAAGGAAATTTGTATAAATAGCCCTCCCTCAGAAATTCTGTTTATAATGTAGGTGAATAACTATTGCTTTAGGAGGGGAGAACTGCTGACTCCTTTATTTCTGAAAAATGTATTAGAAAACCTTCTCTTTATAAGAAAAAATGAGAAAAACAAAATCAATAGAGTATGAAAGAGCATGAAAAATGCATTTTAAACCTCTTTTTTTTTTCCCCTCTCTAGGTCCAATATTCCTTTCCTGTAAAGCTTCTGCAAAAACACACATTTAAATGTAAATACTCTGAAAGTAAATGAGTAAAGGCTGGAAAGATGAATAGGAAACATGAGCCACTGTACTGGATTCTTGGGATAAGTAAGGCAATAAACTGCAGTGGGGCAGGAGAGTGCATGGGACTTCCCTTCCAGGTGTCCATATGTTGGTGCGGATCCCTTCCTGCCCAAACCTTTTGCAATACCACAGCCAGGGTCTGATGCTGTGCAAATCCCTCAGCTCTTCACAGCTACGAAGCTACACATGAAGGGTAACGCACTTTGGAGCTTCCGGACCAAACAACCTGGCTCTTTGCTCACAGCATCCAGTGGGATGGAAGCAATCAACCTTCAACAAGCCCACAAAAGGCAGGAAAGCAGAAGGACTCTCAGTGCTGTAGCTGCTTAACTTCACTCACCCAGACAGCTTCCAGCCTTTGAGAGATGCTGCAAACCCCACTGGATGAAGCCAGCACTGCCCCACTACTCCCCATGGCAATACAGAGTCCTTGAGCATTCCAGGGCTGCTCCTTCGCCCTTTCTGGCTGTCATTGGCAGCAAGTCCAGGGAATTAACCTATCCCAGCTGCTCTGAAGGTATAATACCAGATCTAATTTCATCGATACTGTATATAAGCCACAAGCCTATAATCGTAATAATACAGATGTCAGATACAGATGTTCCAGGCGCAAGCCTGGGTGCATCCTGTTAGCGTATTTATTCAGTCTAGTGCTAAAGCTGAGCTAATACCAATCTCCTTAGAGGATTAATAGACACTAACATCACATTATCAAACCATTAAACACACTTGGAAGCGTGCGCCATTCTGTCCATCTCTAATGCTTCTTATTCTAACAGTCGTCCTCCACACAAGGTCAGGGATTCAAGGCCAGGTTGGACAGGGCTTGCAGCAACTTGGTCTAGTGTAAGGTGTTGCTGCCTGTGGCAGGGGGTTGAAACTGGACAAGCTTTAAGGTCCCTTCTAACCCAAATCAGTTTGGGATTCTAATTCTAGAGTCCAGACAAGCAGTATTTGAGCCCACAATAACTGGCTCATTACCCAGAACATACAGCATGTAGCATCTTAAATACAATACCCCCAAAATGCTCCATGGCCAGCAATTGTCTGATTGACCACTTTCACCTTTTTTATCATCCTACACTGTTGATTTTTTTTTCATCCACCTTTCATTCAGGTCTTTCAGTATCTATCTTACAAGATTTATTGATTGAACAGCAATGAGACTTTCTCTTCCTTACTTGGCTCTGAAGGAAAAGAGGGGGGAAGAAAACCCCTTGAAATTATTTGTATTCTTCCATATAATACCTCTTTCAGAAACACATCAGAAAAGTCCTTTACAAGCGAGGAAATAGCCAATATTTTAGAGTCTGCAGTGAGGCGCTTCAGCCAGGCTCACTTTATTGTAGAATTAGATGTCATTGTGAGAAGTACCGATATAAATATAAGTGCAAAAGGACCCTTCTGCTAATGCAGAAACCGAGGTAACAATGCACTATTTCTCCCCATCATCAAAAAACTTACCTTGATAGCTTCCCCCATATAATAGACAGCATATTCACACCGAACATTAAGTATATATTATGCAAAGAGTACCGCACTTGAATATCCAAGCGTATTTATAGAAAACTAAATTATATCACCATGTTTATTCCAGCCCAAGAAAGCCCCGTGGGAGAAGATATTGTGCCTCTTAAAAGGTAAATGTAAACTCTTCAATAGGAAGGAGCCTTTAGTGGAAAGCAGCGCATTGTACCTGGGTAAATCTTGGAGCAATTACACAGCAAAGTTTCCTTTGATGAGGCAGAGATGTGATGACATGTAATTACTTTTTCAATGCTGCACTGTGTGTTTATCAAAATGTTAATGCAAGCATAATAACAGGCTGTATGTTTGTGCCGAGAATGTCAGAGCCTCCAGCTGTCAATCACAGCTGAAAATAAAATTGCAAATAAGCAGGAAGGCTTGATGGGCCCAACTGACAGCCTGGGACTGACAAGCACGTAGCTTCCCTCTCCCTTGGTGCTTTGTCACTGTAATGCACCTAATAGAACGGATATTTCTTTTATTAACCCAAATGGAATAGGCTGGCACTAAAATGAAATAAACCATGCACATCCATGGACCGAGGGAGACTGTTAATGAGCACTTCTGTAGGCAAGGTTTGATGGGCTTCTAATTTCCCCTTGGCCCTCTCATTCCACACAGACTACAAGAGATGCTATCAGGCTGCTCCAAAAACAACTCTGAGTACCTGCTTTCATGCGAGGACCAGAGCCTGGGCAAAGAGCTCTAGTTTGGGTTTGAAGGGGCCTTAAAGCTCATCCAGTTCTAACCCCATCCCATGCACAGGGACACCTTGCAGTAAGATCAGATTGCTCCAAGTCCCATCCAACCTGACCATTTTCCACAAGAATTAAGAAACATCACAACCAGAACACCTTTACTAGTTGCAAGAGGCAACACCTGCATTTCCAGCTCTCCCACACTTAGTATTACACCAGGTCTCAAAGCACATACTGGAAGAACAGACAGGGACTCCCTTGGAGCCTAGCAAGATAGGAGTAAGTGGATGGAGGGTATTGTGAAAGGAAACAAGCATTAAGTTAGAAGGATGCTGCCTGGCCCTCACAAAGCCTGGGGAAAAGGGTAATCTTGGAGAGCAAAACAGCAGCATTTGGGTCCCAACATCCTGAAGGCGGCAAGCATCTTAGAAATACAGCTGACAGTTGCTTGGCAACTGTGGGTACAAAAGATTTTCAAAGCAAGCAGCAGGCTGAGGCCAGAGCATGGGAAGTTGAGCATCACAAGCAGTCAATAATCCCAGGTTCACTTCTCATAAGGGGAATGAGAGAGGAATTCCTAACAACCCCTTCTGCTAAATGCTGCAGACACCTAGCTTGGATCCATGTTTGATCAGAAGAGAGAGTTGCTGGGACCAAGCAGCAATGGACAAGTTATCTCTGTTTTTCTACCAGGTCAACACCATGAACACTACATTTAGGATAGGACTCCAAAGAATTACAGAACGGTTTGGAAGGAACCTTAAAGCTCATCTAGTTCAAACATCTTCCATTAGACTAGGTTGCCCAAGGCACTGTCCAACATGGCCTTGGCCCCCCATCCAATCTGGTTATTTGCAGCCCTGAAGGAAAACATTCCCCTGCCAACCTACTCACCTACCTGCCTTTGGCTTGATATGCTCAAGAGTTTTGGATTTCAAAGCTTTGCACATGACAACCACGGCAACTAAAAGCATCATTTCAAGAGCAGAAGGCTTCACAAGAGCTCCTGCATATTTCAGGAGGGATGGAATCGTTAGTCATCAACAGCTAAGTATGCAGCCAACCCAGTAACAAACCTAAACAATACTACTTGAAACCATCAAGACAGCCAACATGTCTTATGACACTTGAGCAAATATGATACTTGAAAGGGAAAAAATAGCAAAGGGGAGAAAATAGCAAAGCTCAAGTATTTTCCATAAGTGGGCTTAATCCTTAGCAGAGGAAGAAGCGAATAGCCACTTGTTGAGGGGGAGATGGTGAACTGTGCCATGTGCTGATTCCAGGTTGGACAAAGAACTGAAACCATGGTTTTATTTTCCTTCCAGCATGGTGACAAAATTGCTTAGCAGAAAATTATTGCCTTCAGAGGGCTGATGGTGATGGCTGATTGAACTGATGATGTGGAAATCGCACCTTAGATCAGCACTGAAAGAATGAAAATGGAATAAGGACAAAAAGAGAGAGGAGCTTTCTCTCTCCCCTCCCCGTTTTCTCTCCCTCCCCGTGCCAAGATGAGTGGCAGCAAACAGTCAGCACATCACTACACTAATGTCTGGGATATTTAACCTTCATATTTGTCACTTTAGCAGCTGAAAAATGAATCCTAATTTTTGTAACTGTTTTTTAGCCCCACCTTGTCCCAGAAGCTTTGGGACCTGGCAACGCATTGAGTGTCATTTGGACACTGACATGAAACTTGCAGTGCCTGAAGAATTCAGAGGAGTCTTACGAAGTACGTCATCATCATCATCACCACCACCACCAACCACCTCAGGAGCATCTGATTTAATATTTGGAATACTGCTTAATTGGCTCCTTGCAGGTTGAGCCTGCAACATGACAGCTTCAATACCCTGCCTAAAAATAAAGGATAGAGATTTGTCAAATGAGGTCTTGCAGCCGCCTCTGGGAAGCTGCAGACACTAAAAGGGATCTAAGATATGTCTGACAAGGCACTTCATCGCTCAAGAGCTCACATTGCTTGCAGCAAAGGTCTTCCACTGCAAAATGTATTTATATTTTGGAGCTGCTCTCAAAAGCAGGTGTTAGATAATGCAGTAATTAGTATGCACATCTAACTTCAGTGCAGCCTCTGTTGATCTCTCAATTACAGTTAGCTGGGTCCTCTGAAGTTTGCTGTGGTTAATTAGAGCATTATTGAGCAGGCAGGCTCTGCTAGTGAGCTTTGCCACGTTGGCCTTTACCCCCATGCATAGGCTAGGCATGGCAGGGACAAATTCTGAGCTCAGATGCTGGAACTGGATGAGTTTAAGCTCCCTTCCAACTCAAACCAGTCTGGGATTCTATGTTGAGATGCAAGGTAACCTAAAAACCTCTGCTTCGCTCCCATTAAAACTTGGGGAGGAACATTGGGGAACATAAACTGGGGTGAAAAATACCAAACCCCACCAGCATGAGTAAGACAAACTGAATAAATAAAACACATTAATAATAACCACACCATCCCTGTGGCTTTCTGTGCAAAATCGATTGCCCAGTGCCACCAGCACAGGAGAGCACAGATAGGGAGAGTTTAACAGGGGGATACAAACAAATTCAGTGCATGGACAACTTATCTGAGCTGTTTTGTGAGCCTCCAACTACCTTAATGCTGAGAAATTATAGGCACCAGTTCGAAAAGAATTACAGGTAAATAAATAATTGAAGGTGTCATGTCATCAGCATCTGAAATCTGGTTTCCAGGCACTTCTGATAACCACCAAAGTAGAGCTTTACATTTATCCTATAAATATTAGAGCAGGTGAATGTGTAAGCAGTTTCACATTCAGAAAGCAAGCCTCTTAGCTGGACATCAGGGAAATCCACATGAAGAATACATGAAGCATGGAGAGGGGCACTCCACGCTATGATCAAACCCAAGGTGGTTTACTTTCAAACACTTCTCTTAGCTCTAACACTGGCTGATGATTTTTACAAGAGCTTCCTGCACCTCTGGGGACTCAGCAGCAAGTATTGTCCAAGTACGTATAAATAAACAGCCTAAAAGGCAACAGCAGTGGGAATTTCTAGGAGACATCAGAAACTTCATTCCAGAGGACCACAGTTTTTGATCCTGCTGCACCACAGACTGCAAGGATGGAGAAATGCAGAAAGCAGCAAAAGTGCAGAGTTTTGAGGCAGCAAAACTGCATACCTGGAGAAGAAAAATCATAGAATGGTTTGTGTTGGAAGGGAGCTAAAGGTTCATCCAGCTCCAACCCCCTGCCATGGGCAGGGACCCCTTCCACTGGAGCAGTTTGCTCCAAGCTCCTGTGTCCAACCTGGCCTTGAACACTGCCAGGGATGGGGCAGCCACAGCTTCTCTGGGCACCCT
>JAVHNF010086518.1:0-11706 GCA_034783455.1 Micropsitta finschii
ACAGTTCCATGTCCTTTTTATGTTGAGGACACCAGAACTGCACACAATACTCCAAGTGAGGTCTCACGAGAGCAGAGGGGCAGGATCACCTCCCTCAACCTGCTGATCACGTTCCTTTTGATGCAGCCCAGGATACGGCTTGGCCTTCTAGGCTGCAAGAGGTTCATTTTTTATCATGATCTTTATGGTCCATTCTTATCATGATCAGTTTGCTGATCTGTTAGAAGGCTGATTTTGAGGATGTATCTATAATGCTCTCATCCATTTGAGTTCTGTTCTTTTCTCTGTTTGAGATAAGACCTTATAGGGTTCAGGATCAGATTCCAGTTGAAAAGGTAATGTCCAAATCACTCCTTTCTCCTATATTGCCTTCTTGACAGCAAGCTAAAATGCTCTTTGAGTTACGCTTGGAGTAAATACTATAGATCTGATAGCTGCGTGCATAAATCATTCCTGCTTTGCTGACTTAGATTTATGTTCTGTTATTGTATTGATTGTCTAAGATGAGATTTGATTTGTTCTCTGAAATTATACTGTATAAAAACTAAGCAGAACTTGTCTCCATCTGAAGGCTTTTCTCTGAATATGTGCCTCCTTCCTCTTCCTCTCTGTTTTCACTTTAACATGCATTAGGTAGGAAGGGGCTCACAGTGCAAGGTGCCTGGTAAAATAGCAGCCCAATTGCACCCTGATCTTTCCTCTTCATTTTGTTTCTTTTCTCTTCATAATCTTAACTTTCCTTTAACTTCACTCCTGATCCCTGGACCCTGATGTGAGCAGTAGCTTACTACCTGATTCTTGACTATACCTCTGACTGTTTTAAGTCTAGAAAACTATGTCTAGTGCAGCATGAGTTAGAGGGAGTAGAGGGTTGCTACAGAGCTGTAACAGTGGGATGCTTGGTTTCCAGAGAGCAGTTTGTATCTGCTCTAAAGCATCCAATGGCAGGCCAAGGAACACCATTTGCACAGTGGGAAACAGATGTTTCATTATCTGTAATGCTATGTCTGCATGTCAGAGTTGAACACCAAGTTCTGTGGCTTTGCACCGGTCTGGTTGCTTATTAAAGAGGCTTAGTGCTACCATGTTGGGCTAAAATTCAAATCTTGTTCATCCCTGTCCTGAGTCAACAAGGTTTTAACAGGAGGGGAGGATCCAGACTTGTGGAATGGGAAGCAGAGTTTCTGCATAACAGAGATCTGATGAGCTAATATACATCCAGGTTGTATTACTTTTCCAAGGGAGTCAGAAGGAAGCTCTTTCTCGCTGAAGCTCTAGCTGACTTTCCTGTGTCTGACCCCACACGTATCTGGGGAAATGTCAGGAGCTTCCTTCAGGAAAGCAGTAGTCTTTGCACAGCTAGAGACCTATGAAACTAAACAAGGTGAGATAATTCACCCTTCAGGGGCTGCCTTGCAGCTTTTGCCAGGGTGCATAATGGTGGCTGGACTAGTACCTTCAAAAGTGTAAATTCCTATATACTTCTTTAGTGCGAGGTGTCCCTGCCCGTGGCAGCAGGGCTGGAACTGGATGATCTTAAGGCCCTTTCCAACCCTAACTATTCTATAATTCTATTATTCTGGAGGCAGAATGAAGGCGTGGGCCAGGTCTTGGTGGCGCTGCCCTAAGATTTACAAACAAAGCTTATGATCTCTGTGTTGGATGTTGAGAAAACGGTATTATTTTCTTGTGAACTGAACAAATGCAGATCAAACTAGACTTTTCCAGCATGAAAAATTCGTTTGGAAAGGGGTGAAAGAGGCTATTATTGTGTTGTGTGCTGTGTAAAACCATCCACAGATGGGGTATTTTGATGAAGCAGCTGTCCCATCCAAATGCAGCTGAAGCAGTTGGTTGGTTCCCACTGAGACTAGAAACACAGTTGGCAGGATTCTAACAAAATATTAATGTATTGTGAATTCTTCTGCCAGCCAGCCATTTGAACTGTCACCATTCTCTGCTACACACTGCAGCATGGCAAGGGCAGGGCCACGGGCACTGAATTTCAAGGCATTTTGTCTGAGCTGTCCTCTTGGTGCTGTCTCAAATCAGGATACATGCCAGCAGCCAAGTTTGTTCAAAGGGAATGTCCAACTGCATTACTGTCAGCCTCTCTGCAGCATTAGAGGCTGGCTGTGCTTGTCCCCAAGTGATTCCTAAACCAACATCTGAGGAGCAGGTTTACACATTGGATAGCAGGGACACATGATGATTTTATGTATTGATGTATTTACTTATTGTTAAGTTTTAAGCAACCCTTAAATCATCATGTCAAGCAGCTCTGATTTGGGAGGGAGAAGCAGAACAGCATTAGACAGACTTCATTGGGTTGTGCCATATGACTATTAAAAGACTGGATCACAGCAGGAACAAGGGCATGATGAAGGAATACATCTAGGAGGGGTGGGGGGGACTATGCATCCTTAAAATAGACACAGTATTTGATGCAGCTATTCATGACACCCAAATTAGAATGGTTGTGGGTGTGTGCCTGACAGGTTGTCCTTGCTGAAGATGTTACTGCACCACTGTCATCCACAAAGACTGAAAATAGGTATAAAACCTGGGGAATAACTGTATTTTTAGGAGACGAATAGAGTGTCTCAAAGACTAGGAAAAGACCAAGCTGGTCAGATGGTGTCATGTGCTGCAGGCATGCAGACTTACTGGCACTTTCAAAGGGTGATTCCTCTGTTGCTGTTTGCAGAGGTTCAAGTAGCTGTGTCTGTAGTTGAGATCCACTTATATGCTCTAATCTATGCTGTATCCTTCAGTGTCTTGTTAATATATTTTAACACTTAGTTTTGGTATGAACAGTTCCTACAGTTCCCAGAAATGAAACTGTAATGCATTGTCTTGTGGTTTTTTGGTTGTTTTGTTTTGTTTTTAGTTGAACTTTCTAAAGCAGCATTGCTGTATGGGACCATAGCTTTTTAGTTTTGAGTACATAGCCATTATAACTGCTGATTAAAAAGCTAAAGGGGGCATGTTTTGTTGCTATTATTGTGGATATTGCTTCAAAGATAGGATGTCTGAGGTAAAGTAAATGTGGACAGAAGAGCAACGGATTTGTGATGGTTGAGAAGTTGGGGTTTTTATGGAATAATTGCCTTCTCTGAAACTGAGACTTATACATGTGTATTAGAATTGAAGTATCCCACTAGAAAGTGTCTTACTTTTCTGTCACTTAATACATTGAGCATCATTGAGTACTTTCTAATTAATTATTTTTATCTTAATAACTCCATAGTTTCACCACAATCATTGCAATGTTGAATCAATGCTGGTATAATATGAAATAAAACAAAGCAGGAACAGAAAATGAAAAGTCAGGGTGTGCAGTTTATGAGGTATAAGGAGCAATATAGGAAAAATATAAGCCTGTGTTTTCGTTTTGAGAAGAACAGAAAATGTTTCTATGAGTTTGCTGATAATGCAGATGAGACACCTCTGAAAGACAAAATACTGTGAGTTTCAGGGTGTTTGTTTAGAAATGTAAACATGTATTTACTTTAAAATAAACATGTGCCTCCTTTGACACAAAGCTATCAAGTTTGCCTTGTGTCTGGATTTGATTTTTAATCAAATCGGGTTCAGATTATTATAACGTTTATCAAATGTGTGTGGAATATGATGAGTGATTCAGGAAAGAGCCATGAAGAAAGCAAAGCAGGCTCTGTTCTGTGGGAGAAGGTTGTGGGAGGGAGATAAAAGATGACGCAGACAGTAAAAGTCATGAAAGAGTTTGGGTGACAAATATTGAGCTTTAGGCAGGAGAGATGTTTAATTTCCTAAATGATCGGTCCAAATATAATACAATAAAGACCTTACAAAGAACCAAGGGCTGCTGTGGTAATGGAGAAAAGCTGGTCAAAGGCTTGAGGTGCACAATCCATGTTGCAAGATGCTGCAAAAAAAGAAGAAACCAAAGAATTTATGCCTCATAGAAAGCAACAGAGAGGATGATGCACTTTGGCTGTGGGAGAAAAAGAGGGCTCAGTCAACAGATATCTTTAAGGGAGGAAAAGGCCATTAAGGTACCAACACTAATTTCATGCACTGAGGTGTCTTTGATCCTAATCAACTGCTGTATCCAGTTTCTGCTTGAGCTGCAGTAAACATCATAGATGGGGATGTCAACTGATGATGAAAGAAGGATGGAGGAAACAGTTGAGAGGCCTGATTATTTTAATTCATTTTTTTATATATACTACCTTGTTGGAAAATCCTACTGAAAACTGTGCTGAAGTTCTCTGCTCTTGCCGCACAAGGGTAGAAATGTATTGGGGCAGATATGGAGGATAAGTGAACCTCTTGCTGGCTGCTGGATGGCCTGCATGGAGATGTGAACACAAAATTGGGCAGAGGTCAGTTGAGATTTTGGGAGACAGACACAAATGCTGAGTGAGTGTTTGTCACCAAAGGAAAGCCCATGTTTGCAAAAGGGGTGAACTGAGGACAGGCCCTGGGGGGACATGACTAGTGGTGACCTGCTGAAGAAGACAGGGGAGTTACAACATAAAACAACTGAATGAGGGCTCTTGTAACAATGGAAGAAAAGGAGGATTTTTTTGTCACAATGGATGATTAAGATCACATCCAGCAGTTAATGGATCCAATGTAAAGACATCAAGATAGTTTTCAATGGAAATTGAAGAAACTAGAGTGCTGTTGCGCTGCTAAATGAAACAGGCTAAGCATTGCTCTCCAACCCAGAGGTCAAATAGTGAGGGGTCACACACAACTAAACTCCTCCTCACTTTCCCTCATCCCAAACTGCCTCAGGGAATTGTCACTGGTAATTGCTTTTCCTAAGTGTGCCTGAAAGGCTACTAATTGACATTCTAATTACACCAGGAGTGTGTGCTAACAACTGCAACCTGTGAATAATTGTAGTGAACATTTTAGTCAATGTCATGGCTCTGGTTTTATGTACCAACACATCTCACCCAATGAAACAAGGTATTAAGGCCATCAAATCTGTAAAACAGACTGTGCCATCAGAGTTTGAATGCATGGAGAGGGAGTCATAGTTTCAAAGATAGGGAGTGAAAAGTACGTTCTCACTTGGGAGGCAGGCATGGGTATAACAGGCATTGAATAAGGAGGAGAGAACTTGGCTGAAAATGAGCCCATCAAAAAGCCTGAAGTGATGGGGTCAAGAGGGCAAGCCAAAGAGACAGAGATCAAGAGCAGGGGAGACAGCTCTGAGTCAGCAGCACTGTAAAGAAATCAAGTGGATTTCTCTCTAATGGCCTGGGGTCCTCTTATATAATTTCTCTGTAGTGCTATCAGCAGCAATATTTGCTGTAGCAGATGTGGATTTTATTAATGTGCAGCTTATTTCTTTCTCTGGGTCACTCTGAACCTCTGATGGAGAGTGAGAGTATGCATGGTGAATTGCTTGCATATTCAAGTGAGCACTAAGAGGTGACAGTTGGGTCAGTCCTTGAGTTTGCGGTATGAAGAAATCAGAGATTGCTCTCACTCTCATCTCTAGACTGAAGTTGAGGTCAAGGGTATGAGACATGGTGGTTTTCCCTAAAATTGGAGCTCTGGACACTGGCCAGTACAGTCTTTAGGGGACTTTTACAGCAGCTCATTAGGCTCCAGACTGGCACATTTGGTACCACTTTGTAAGTCACTACAAAATTTGTTTTCCACCCAGTAACGCTTTTCTGAACTCACTGAAATCCATTTTCTCAGGAGGTATTTCTCTAGAGAGTGCTATAAGATAGTAAAAAGATGTTACAGGAATGGATTGAAGGAATGGTGTTGATAGCAAAGATCTACTTTTTCTGCTCATCTCCCCTTTCCCTCTTGCAGATATTTTGACAAAGCTGCTACAATTGACACCTATAAATTTGATTTAAAAAAATTAATAATACTGAAAAGTAAAGGCCCTGCAGGGTGATACTGAGATTTGGCTTTGGCAATACTTTATTTGTGGGAGTGAGAGGTAGGTTTTCAGAAAGATGTGAAGGTTCTTATTTTGATGGATAGACGTATGTCTGTTGAAACGAATTGCAAAGTACTTTAATGGAAAAATTCACTTCCATAGCAGCAATTGCAGTGTACAGTGAAAATGGAAAACACATTTCTATCTGAAAGTCACCCCTACAAGGTCAATGTCTGATATCCATGTCAAGGAAGATCTGTCGGCAAAATTTCATATCAGAAAGGCTGAAGCAGAGCTAGCTGGGCTTTCTCAGAAGTGGGGAAACCTTTCAAATGTGTTTTTGGCTGATGCATGTTTGGTGGAGGGTGGTTTCAGTTCTCACACGTAGTTGAATGGAAGATGATAGCAGCATTGCAGAATGGCTAAATAGATGGCTGAGAATAAATTGTTTGGGTGATACCTATAGTTAGAAATGTTGGTAAAGAGTGGACAATTCAGGATGAAGGCTTAAATGATTCTGACACAGTCTCAGCAAAGATTCTTCTGATTCTTCTGCTTATTATTGTCTGCATTCCTAGCATCATTTTGCAGCATCCCTTGTTAAACCTAATCCTTCCTTCTAATGCTTCCATGAGAACACCAGACTTCATCCAGGATCTGTGTGCTGGCCCAGATCTATATGTTCATAGTTTGACATGGTTCAAAGGAAGATCTGCAAAGTCCACCTGCAAGCTCCAATGCAAGGCTCCAAAGAATGACTGATTGCCTCTTCTGACCAACAGTTTCGTAAGGCATGCTCTGCTGTAGGTTGTAGGCATAATAACTACTTGGACTGAATTCAGCTTGGCTGATTTATAGCAGGAGAGGACAATAAAGACTTCTGGCTCCAGGTATGGGGGCATTAGATTTTTAATCACCAAGGCAATGCAGGGCTGTCTCTGATAACAAATTTCTTGTTCCCCTCTGTCTTTCTATTTAG
This sequence comes from Micropsitta finschii, assembly GCA_034783455.1. Taxonomy (NCBI): domain Eukaryota; kingdom Metazoa; phylum Chordata; class Aves; order Psittaciformes; family Psittacidae; genus Micropsitta; species Micropsitta finschii. The sequence continues at coordinate 6,879 of JAVHNF010086518.1, forward strand.
AAAAACCTCATTTGCTAAGTGGTTGCTCCACTCCTGAAACTCAGCCAGATAATAACAACAGAAAGAGATTATATGAAAGCGCTCACATTAAAAGTAAGTACTTGGAGCTAAAACCACTGCCAAAGGGCCTGTTCAAACTCAGCTTTAGGGTTTTGATTTCTAATGGTGTATGTATTTGTTCCCCCATCCAGCAAGTGGACATGAAGCAACATAAATAAACCCCAAATTTCTAGTGTCAGGACAAAGAATGATGGTCTACCACTTCATAGATAGGAATGAATTGTAATCATTTGTGCAGACATTAGGGACATGGATTAGTGTTAGACTTGGCAGTGCTATGGTGGACTCTGAACTTAAAGGTCTTTTCTAACCTAAATGATTCTTTTTCTATGATTCTAAGAGTGATAGTTACAATAGCTCTGTTAATTTTAATGATTTTACTGAGGAAACTCCTCTCAAGGGTTGAAAAAACCTTTATATAGAGGTATGAATTAGTATTGTAGTCTGAGTTAAGGATTTATGTAGTGCAAGGCCTGTAAGAAAAGGTAGTGTGTATTAATAGACTTACCAAGATAGAAAATCTTCTAGGCACAGAAATCCTTTTTTCAAAGAGACTAAACATAAACTAGTGCCAACGAGCTTCCTGTCTAGCTGCAAAGATAAGAATGGGCAGATGGTGTTGAATGGGACAATGCACTCAACACAAAGTTGAGGGTATTTATGGCTAAGCTAGGACTGTTTGGGCATCAAGGGATCCATGCTTTCCTATCCATTGTAATAACATTTACAACACTTGTCTCATTTTGTATTTAACTTTGAGCTCCTGGTGTGATGAGGATGGTGGAGAACTGTGCGTCCTGCCCTCCTGCACTTGCTCTTCACACCCCTAGTGCTCCCACTTTATCTCATGACTGTGTCAGGCTTTTTGCAGCCTGAAAACTCCAACAGTGAAGTGTTTGAGATGATAATTAGGGACACAGGAAGTAGGAAGCTGTGCTACATTTAGCCAACTCAGCTGCCTCTTCCATACAAGCATTGTATTAAGGCTCTGCTAGTAACTCTGAAGAAGCTCATAGGCTCTCATCATTCACTTTCAGACTGGGCTTTGTCTGTTTAGAACTAGGCTCTCTCGACAGGGTCCCGTAGCATCCTATGCTTCCCATGATCATTCTATATTCCATGAAAAAAGAAATCCTCCTCCCCATCATCTTATGTCTCTTCTTTAGCAGAGTCTGTCCTATCTCCTCGAAGTCATTTAGCTTTTGCCGAGTGATGTTTTTCATTCAGAGTGGTGAGTTCTTTCTGTAAGGTCTGAGTGTGAAAGGCCTGCTGTCAAAAACTTTAAGTTCTTAGGCTTCTTTTTTGACTTTTGTCTTGGTCCATCTGACACACACTTTTCCTTCTGGAATATTTGTTCAAATAATGAATGTTTTTTCCCATTCCTTTTTAGCCTACAACTGTGTACGTTCTTACAGTTTACTTGCTTTTCTCCTTAAGTTACACATATTTTAACTTAATGATCTCCCTGGACCTCTTAATCATTAAGTTTGCAGAGTAAGTTTTACCATCTTGTTGTCCCATCCAAGCACTTGTTGAAGGCCAAGGTTTAAATCCCATTAGTTTGATGTTAATTTGTATTTGCATTGTTTTCCCTGTTCAGTAGGAAATAGCCAAAATCAAACACAAATCAAATTACTTTCGTGGCTCTTTCTCTCTGAACTGGCTTTTCATTGATCTGCTCCAACTTCATGGCCCTGGTGAAGCTCTCCAAGCCTCTCTCTCCCTATACTTGTTTATATGAGGGACTTCTATAAATTTTCCAGTTAATTATGTAGGAAAAGTTACCTGGTAGAAAGTTGCAGTCCAACTTAGTCTGAGTTAAGGAAAAATTTCCCTCTAGATAGTCATTATCCTATCTCATAGATTACTGCTGCTACACATGTTCTTGAGCCGTGATCTTCAGTCCTCATTATCTTCAGTGATAGAACAGTTCCAGTTGGAAGGAATTGACAAGGATCAGCTATACCAACTGCCTGAGTTCTTCAGGGCATGGATTAGCCTAACTCTATTCAGCAGTGAAAAGGTGATTTACATCATAGCCATCTGTCATGGTTTAAGTCCAGGCCATAAATTAGAACTCCCCCCCTCCTCCCTTTCTTCCCCCCTCTCCCGGAGGGATGGGAAGGAGAATCAAAAGAATGCAACTCCCATGGGTTGAGATAAGAACAGTTTAGTAACTAAGGTATAACACAAATCACTACTGCTACCACCAATAATAATAATGATAAAGGAAATAACAAGGAAAGAGAATACAACACCTCACCACCCACAGACCGATACCTCGCCCCACCCTGCAGTGAGCCAGCTCTTCCACGTAACTCTCAGTTATATTCTCAGCATGATGTGCTGTGGTATGGAATACCTCTTTGGGTAGTTTGGGTCAGGTGTCCTGTCTCTGCTTCCTCCCAGCTTCCCCTCCTCCCTGGCAGAGCATGACGCTCAGAAAGTTCATGGTCAGAGTAAACATTACAGAGCAGCAACTAAGAACATCGGTGTTGTCAGCGCTGTTCCGAGGCTGAAAGTCAAAAACACAGCAGTGCACTAGCTACTAAGATGGAGAAAAATGATTGTTACCATTGAACCCAGGACATAGTCACAATATTTCACGCTCTCATGTATAGAAAGATTTTGCTGGTTTTAAATGAGAGGAAATTGAAATAGATTTGATGGGCAGAAGACTAAAATTAATCTTCAAAACAAAATACCCAGATGCAACTGTGTTTCAAACTCTTTTTAAGTTCACTCACTGCTGTAATAGACTATTGTATGTGTGAAAGAATTAAGCTCCTAAATATTAGGACAAAATATTTAGACAAATATCATGTCTTACAAGTTCCAAATTCTTCTATCAAATTAATTATTTTACTTCTGATTTGTTTGTGAACAAATAAAACTGCAACAGCTAGCAATGTATTATTTCCCTTAAATATAACATAGAAAAAATAAACATTGTATTATAGCATTGTGCCAAAAAGGGTATGCACACAAATTAGATTTTTGAGCCAACAAGGCTGAAATATGAAATTCCATTTTGCTTCAGTCTCCATTATATAAAAACCTGATGGTAATGTGGGCAAACATAATTAATGCTCTAAATTAACATAGAAGAAATTAGACTAGGCTAAAGTAAAAGGTTAGGAACTGTTCAAATACAGTTTTTGATCTGGCGGGCTCTGTGAAATTTAACTTGGAGTAATTAAGGAGATGAAGTGGCTGAGTTAAGCTTAAAGCCATGTACTGTTATCATTGAGAAAATGATGAGGAGAGCTGAAGAATCAAGCCTGGAAAAGCAGATACAGTGCTTATCCTTAAAAAGAGGAAAGCTATAAATCTATAACCTTAAATTTAATTTTCTCAGCTGTGAAAGAAATAATTTACAGACATCTAGGAAGCAACAAAGAGATATGTGAAGAACAAATCATTTCAAAGAAACTTAATTTCTTTTCATAAGAGGATAAAAAGCTTTGTAGATAGGACAGTACGCTATCATATATACTGATATATCTAGTCACATATAGAGTCTCCACAGTAACACTTTTGAAACTGTATCTCACATGGTTGCGTAAGTATATAAGAGGCACTATTTGAAGCTATGACTAGATATAAATTTGAAAAATAAGTTCAAAATAGATACCTTCTTTTTTTTTCTTCCCCTGACAAACTGGGAGGGTATAGAAGGTGGAATTCAGATATCCTAAATCTGATACAAAGCAAAATGTCATTAGAGATTTTGATGATTTAGATATTAAATCTGCAAGTGACAGGAAATCTATGTAGGTCTAGTGGCAAACAGGAGTGGATTTCAGAGAGATATCCATGCCTTGAAAAAATAATGTAGAAAATATATATAGGATGAGATTCAGTTATCTACATTTAATATTAAAAAATATATAAATACAAGGATTAAGGATGATTGACAGCAAGTTTGCAGAAAATCATCTGCAGGTCTTAGCAGAGTATTTAAATACTGGAGTATTAAAAAAAAATTGAACTAAGATTCGGTTTAATTAAAGACATACTCTTAGATTTCACTAACTCACTGATCAAGTCACTATCACCAGTTTTAGATGACAAATAGTCATTATAATTAAATTACAATTGCAAAAAAAGCAAAATGTATTCTTAAGGAAATACTAGTTCTTATTCATTTAAGAGAAAAATAAACCACTAATTTTCACTTCTCATTTTATCAGGATTATCAAATTTTGTGTTAGAGAATATCTAGAGCAGACAGGCTGTGTAAAAAATTTGCCTCCAGGCTGAAAGAGTGCTTGCTTTTTCTAAATGACAACAAACTCACCATTATCTTTTGAAGAAACTCTTGCAGAGAAAATCTGTGTACTGAACAAAAGTTTTTTTTATCTTTCTAGATCAAGCAAAGATGGGTGATATATTCTGAAGGCTTCACAAACTCATCCATGTATTTATTAGACTTCTACAAAAATCAGTAAAGCTTCATATTCTATACAACTGACTGCATAAATGACAGTCAAGGTCCTGGAATACAAGTTTAGTCAAAACAGGGGCTCATTTTTCTCCCATAGTCTTGTACTAGATCTAGTGTCACTGAGACTGTGAGTCCAAATGGAAGCTCAGAAAGGATAAGAATAGCTGCCCAGTCACAAAATATATTTAAGGAAAATATGAAAATGTACTTGCACTTTCCTCCCAGTACCTGCATGCAAATGAACACATTAAATTGTTTCTAGTTAATCCATAAAAGCTTGGAACTTGTCTTTGAACACTGCAGAAATCTTTGCTTAGAAAA
>JAVHNF010086519.1:0-13502 GCA_034783455.1 Micropsitta finschii
GAAGCACAAACTTGGTGCTAAACCATAACACTAAGCTGTTTCCTATGCATCTGATACAGGACACAGTCTCTTCCAAGAAGGAAGGCAGACACAACCACACTGTGTCTGCCTCCATGTTGACACTTGAGGTTAGATTTGGACTTCTCCAGTAGAGAGGTGGCACAGCCTGCTGCTGCACAGAGGGTCTGTTGAATGATGACAGGTTAACTGTTACCTTCAAATCTCCCTTTTCATCAACCATAACACAACGGTTATGAACACAACTGGCTGAAAAAGGATACTGATTCACATACAGCAACATAGCCTAGGGCATCAACAGAGAGTCATTACCCATGGTCTCTACCAAATGAAGTGTTTGTGACCAGCAAAGGTCAAGCAAAGGACCAGCAAAGGAGAAGACCCTTCAGGCAATTGAAGCCACTCTGTGCTACATAGGCAGGTTGCAACCAAGAAGCCTTTAACCTGGGTTGGAGGCAATAAACCACAATGGTCAAAACTGGACCTTTTGCTACTTTTCCACTCCTTCCCACGGAGGGCCAGAGTTTATAAAGACCAGAAGGTGCAAAAGGGAGCTCTGCTTACCCACTGAGCAACTTTCACCAGCCCATTCAGTCCTCAGAATCACCCTTGGCAAGCAGACAGCAGTTCTGTGATACCTAGCAGAGCTCCAGGGAGAAGCTGGCAGGAAAAAACAATGAATCATCTGCTGAACTTTAACTTGTGACAGCGCTAGTATGGACTCCACTGTGCAGCAGCTGGATCCAGCACTGAGGGATGCGAGGAGCAGGACTAGATGTGCAGCTTCTGGGATGTGAAATAAGAAAGGTCCACTCCTAAACATCAAATCCCATTTCTACACTCAAAGCTTACGCTGAAGCAAAACCTTAAATCTAAGGGAGATGGGACAGAACTCCAGTAAAAAATGTGAAGAAATGCTTCTCGGGCAGGAATCAAAGAGTCAATGCTTTGAAAGTGCTTGGATAGCACAGTGCAAATCACTGCTGCAGAAGTCTGATTTTGCAATGTGTTCTTTCATATTGTGGTAGAAAGTCCCACTCATACAAGCAGGGAAGATGTGGAAGTATAGCCATCCTACTACCAATGTTGTGGTGGATAAGCACACTGCAAACTGTTAAAAACCCCAAACTTGTGGATTTGCTGTATCCGTCATTCCCCAAACCTTAACTCAGAGGTACATTTTGATGAGCTGCTGACAGCTAATTTGTTCAAGGTTTGCATTTTGTTTGAAAAGCTCAACATCCCCAGCATGGAAATCAGCAGTGTTTGCCTTGGGTCAGCAAAACAGGGCAAATGAAGCTTTTCTTTTTCCCCCTAACACTCGATCGGGGATATGGCTCATGCTTAGAGGTGCAGGGACTCTCGACCACAAGGCTGGGAATCGGTTTTGCTCTGTAGCTGTATAACATCATCCAATTCACAGTTGGAGGCTTTCCAGTTAATAAAACAGGCATATGGGGCACTGAAAAACAAAACCAAAAACCAAAAGCATTTCCTTCCTTTGCCACCTCCAATCTCAAATATCCCTCCAAAAAATGCCAGCCAAAAGCTAAACCAAGTAATAGTACTCTTGAAATTCCAGAGCATCTTTATTTCTTACCATCATTTTACTCCAAGCAAGTGTTATCAGCACCTTTGATCACTGTGCTATGGGCAGAAGACAAATAATTATGGGTTGGAGGCAGTAATTATCATCTCCAGTAAATACTAGGATTTCTTTGGGAACAAGGCTGCCGGCACACTCACTTCCCCTCCTGCCCCAGGAAACGATCCTCAGGCCGGGAAGTGTTTCTGCATTTATTTTTTATTAACCATTTATTTGTTGGTAATTGTTTTACTCTCACATTACAATCGTGTGGGGTTCTTGATATATTTTTTTTTTATTATTATTTTATTTTTGTAAAATAAATAGAGATAAGTGAACTTTTTAGGTAGGATGCTCTGCGGATCCTTGGTTAAACTTCATGATTGAAATCTCTGCGGCGGACCTGCGAAAGACCAGCCCACATCACGCACACACTCAGATGAAAGCTCAACAGGCCCAGAGAGTTAAAAACCCCCCTCCTGGCCTCAGCTCCTCCGGGAGCTCCAGCTTCCACCTCCGCCCGCTGCCAGGGAGTCCCTGTTCCCTTCAGAAGACACTGATACAAGTTAAAAACCTACCGGGTTCTAAGCCGTGCACGTTAATGGGTTACTGCAGATCCCATGCCCTGGCTCTGCGCTTGTCAGCCCCCGGCACGGGCAGGGAGGAGGAGATGCTGGGACCAAGGCCGGAGCAGCACGGGAGCGGGTTGGGAAGAGACACAGCTCTGTTAGACCATAATTCACTTTTGGTAACTTAGAAGTGGACTTTTAGGTAGTTTTGCTTATGGTTAAAGCCTTTGATTCATCATCCTGTGAAGGGGCCCCTGCCCTCCCTGCTCCAGGGGGGACAGTGACAGTGCTTGGGACAAGGGTACAGCACCCAGCCTTCAGCATCGGTCCGTCTGCTGTGGCTCGGGGACCCTCACCAGAGCCAGGCATGCGCTGGAGGCACCATGGCAGAGGTGAAGCCTCCACTGCATGGGGAGAGAACGTTTCTGGCAGCCTCCTCGCTGGCAGAGGTTGCTGGGAGCCTGCAGACCAGCTGGAAGGGAGACTGGGAATGTCTGCACTCCGCAGGTCTACCCTTGGCACCGCAGTGTGCTCTGCACCGTGCCAGTTCTGTTCTTGGCCACCTGAATCACACCTCAGCAGCACTTGGGAGAAACCTGTCCTTTGGTTTTACCCCTTCCTCACACCCCTCCCCAGACCCGTCATGGATTTCAAGGGACAGAAACATTCATTATTAGACATGGAAGGTGTGGGAGATGGAGCAGGCTCTCCCCTGAGGAGCTCAGACAAAGCTGTTCTGCTCAAAGCTGGATGACCTGCAGTCTTCCCCCGTTAGTGATTCTCTTGTGCTCAGACCACGTGTGGTTACGTGCTCAGTTCTGCAGGGACAGACAAGCCCCAGGCACCTTCACGTGGTGTGTGCAGCTGCGTACCCACAGCAGCGAGTGTGCAAATCCTCCTGAGCATCACCTTGCTGGGTATCAGCCCACCAGAACGAATGAAAGCCCTAGGGCTCCCTCACTGCTGGGCAGAGCTCCCAGGCATCAGCGTGTTTGTGGAGTTCACCATGGGCAGAAGCACGGTGACTGTGGAAGCAACGGTGACCAAGGTACCCCAAAGCCCCCACCTCTGTGTGACCCGGTGGAGAGTGCTTAAAGAGTGACTTGCTCCACGTGTGCTGGGATGTTAGAGATGTTCAGTCTCTTTCTTCCCTCTTCCTCCTGTATGTGCAAGATTACAGCACGCTGGCATCCTGCCCTGCTCCTGTCATCTCCTCAAGCCCTTTTCTCAGGTTCTCTGCCTCCCTTTGCCACCAAGCCTCCTTCTGCCTTTCCTTCCCCTGGAGAGGACGCAGCAGAGCGGACGAGGTCCATGCAGAGGAGACACTTCCCCACCTCCCTCGCTGATGCTCAGTGCAGGAGCGTGTGCACTGTTCTGCAGGTGGACAGGTCAGGCCTTGTTGCACTGTCCAAGGAATTCCTGTTTGGCAGAGGGTAGGCAGCAGCTGGAGGGGTCCCATGGTCTGGTTGAACGCACAGAGCTGTAGGTGAGTCCTGACTCCAGTCCTTAGAGCAACCTACGCCCCAGCAAAACAAAGAAACGAAGACTAAAGCAGAAAGCCCTTTTCAAGGGTATTGCCTCATCCGAGCTCAGGAGCCGTGTTTCTAACAGAGAAGCCAACCACTGGAAACAAAAATAAAACGTTCCTTTTCTGTAGCTTTGAGGATATAGCTGGAAAACAAACAAAAAACGCAACAAAAAAAGGAGATTGTCTCTCTTCCCCTTGTCAAAATCATCAGTAGCTGAGTCAGGAAACGTTCAAGTTACGGGTTGCAGCAGCAGCCAACACGAAACATTCAAGTCGATAATTTCACTATGTACATGATGGTGAGACACGGCCCTGCCCGCTGGGACTCGCTCCAGTGCCGCTGCCACCAGCGCTATCTGATCCGCTTCTCCACCGAGTACACCGAGATGTAGTAGTCATTGCTCCCGACTGCCAGGTGGGGCTGTGGAAAGAGCACACGGGGATGAGTGTCCCGGTGTCCTGCAGCACCGAGGCGCATCACAGCTCGCATTTCAGCACTGACACAGAGCTCAAAGGCTCTGAAGTGCATCTGCGGACGCAGCGCTGACGGCAATTCCTGCCTGCGCTCCTGCCAGCACCTACCTCATCCCAGCGAGTTATAGCCCCATTTCAGCCAGAGGGGAAAATGATGGGGCTGTTACTTGCCAACTGCTAACATAATTTTTCTAAATGGCTGCAAATCTGCTGGTTAGGAGCAGGCTGAGAATTAGCATTCGCTGCACTGGGAGTCCCAGCACAACCCCAGCACAGAGACTTGGGGCTGGGCAGGGCTATGTGCGCATATGTGAAGAGTAAAACATCACAAATGATTACCCACGTCCTTCTCCATCCCTCACACTGTGGGACAGCAAAATCACCCCTTAGCTTCTTGCAAAGCAGCCTTTCAAAGCCCAGGAGAGGAGCTTTCCTTTACCCTTACTGTCTTCAGGATGTAAAACACATCCCAGGCAGGAAAACACTGTCCCTCTCCCTGCCCACCTAATACCAAACCATCACAGGACAGCCCAGTTCCTCCCTCCTCCCCTCCAGGCCCTTTATCTTTCCCATTACACATTAAATATTTGTGTTCTGATCTGCAGCCTTCCAAAGTAACTCTAATTAAGCAGCAACCAGACTTCCCTCTAACAAGGGCTGCAGCCACCTCAGTTGGGCCATATTCTGAATTTCCTTTTTACTCTCCTTCACTCGGGACCGATCAGCTTACACCTTTCATTTCTGCAGTTCATCTCCCTGACGTGCATTCTCTACCTCACAGCATCAGGTCCTCCTAAAGCCGGTGGTGTCAAAGCAGCCCCAAAGACCTGCGGCTGAGCCTGTGTCTGTGAGGGAGGAGGCACAGAATAAATCAGCACATCAAATTCTGTGTGCTGGAAGTGAGAGACTGCACCTCTGCAGGCAGCTCCTGGCAAACTCCCCCTGGAGAACTCCTGTGGCAAGAGCTACATCCTCAGGAAACCAGGCTGGGCAGCAGCTCTGTGCTGGGGGAGTCTCCTCACCCTTTCCTCTGCCAACATTTACATGAACAGAGAAATACAAATTCCCAAATCCGAGCCAGAGGAACACAGACCCAGTGAGGATGGAAAGCCAGGCAGCTGATGGCTCCCACTCTCTGTCCCATAAAGCCATCGTAGTATTTGATGTTGTTGATCAGCTCCCCGTTTCCATTGTAGATTGCAGTGAACTGGTTCATGGAGCCACTGGAAGGGAATCAAGAGAACATGGTGTCACACAGGACGTGGTAACAACGTTACCCGCATGTGACACAGGGGGGTTAAGACTCTGCATCACCACTCCAAGGCACCAGGGCAGAGGTCTCACTAGGGATAAAATTCCCCAGCTGCCAACATGGGGAAGAAACTGCACTGTGTGTGGTGAGGTTAAACCAAACAACAAACCCAACCAGAACCCATGAGCGATGCCTGTGGAGACAAACTGCCCCCCCCAGGGATGCAAGAGATGGAAGCAGAACTTACCAGGCAAAGAGGTTGGCTTGTGGGTGGATGTCAAGGGCTGTCAGCCCTTTGACGATCTGAAGGACCTTCATGGACTCTGGCATCCGGGGGTCAAAGAACCGCACATCGCCGTTCACACTACAACACAGGAGTGCCACAGCGTCAGGCTGCCTCCCACCAGCCCCCAAAGCCCAGGAGATGCCTGTCTGTGAGCTGACCACCTCCATCGGGAAGATCAGGATAGAGAAGATGCAGCCTTTGCCTTCTCCATCAGTACGGCTCGATTCCCACCAATGCCACTTACATTTGGTACCATCCACAAGGTACTGAGTGCTTTGCAAGCAGTTCTGCCCTCAGGAGTGAGCTGTTATTACTTTTATCACTTACAGCTCATCGCTGAGTGCAAGTGCCTTTACTGGTATGTCATACTCAATACACCGAACTGCACGTCAGGCCCGAATTCCTTCTCCTTTTCACAGTAGGAAATTGCATTAGAGAACTCTAACCAGATGGGATCTGCCAGTTCCATCCATTACACCAAATGTCTGGTCACAGATGCACAAATCCTCACGTCCAAAGTACCCCGTGGGCCAGATGTAACAAACCGAACACTCAGGCGATGGCTCAATCCTATTAATGACTGCACCAGGGGAAAGCAATGATAGCAGGGACAGGATTCTGTGCTTAGCAGATCAAGCACCTTTCAAACACCCAGGATTTCATTTTGCCAAGTCATCTCTCTCAACTACGTCAGCAGAATCACATCTGTTTGATGTGAAAAGGGTGCATCTTTCTTACAGCCCTGGACCAAGGACTAAAGGTTTTGCTGTGGTGCATCTGTTGTGAGCTCCTTGTAAGGGACTGGTCAAGTGGTGCACAGAAAGACAAACAGAAAAGTGTCCTATGGAAATGAAATATGGAATCCATAACTTACGGATCTTGCTCTGCTGGCAGCAGCAGTGAGGCTTCTGGCACCACGGCTCTGAAAGGGTTATTTTTTCCAAGTCACTGATGGCCTTACAACTGTGAATCACTCCACAGAGCTCACAACAACAAAAGCATTAAGAAGCACATTGCCTCCAGTTTCTTTACCTTTGGAATACCTAATACTGCTCAAAAGGCTGTTCTACAGAATTACTTACAGCATCACAGGAGCTGCAACTCCAGCTGCCACATAATTAAATTCAAGACAAATTAAACTTGAGGTTGATTTAGATTCTAAAGACTTGACGGAAATACTGTTTGAGGGAGATCAAATAGATAGCAAATTCATTTAAAGCTTGGAGCCTTTATTAAGACTTGAAGGCATTGGAAACCCATGCATGAGCTTTAAAATGGAAGCGAAGTTCTGTGACGAGAGGACTATGTAGAAAACAAATCCCAGTTGATTTCTTGTTGCCTGTTACTGTTCAACAGTAGCTAAGCTACAAAACCAGTATATTCAGAAGGTGTTTAAGGTCATTTTCTAGCAGCACGGTTGGCCTGATGGAAGCAGACCTGCTGGTTAATGAGAAGCGCTGTGGTGGCACTAGCACATGGATTGAGGTGGTTGAACCCAATATGACATTGTCAACCAGCACCAGGCAATGGAGAACGTCCTCCAAGCCACCAGTCCTGCATTACTAACTCCTGCCTCTGGTCTGGAGAAAGAGGTTCAGAGAAGCTCAGGTTGAGGGTGAGAGAACTGCTCCACAAGCAACACAACACCTTCAAGTTTGTCAATGCCTCGCTACATCCTAACACTGGTTTTTCTTGGATCAACTGAAGAAGAGAGTAAACTGGGAGAAACTGAGAGCAAGGTGCTTGCTCAACCAACCCAGCTCCTCTGGGAGGAGACCTGACCTGTCTTTTGAAGCACACCATTTTCTCACGTCTCTTCAATCCAGAACAAAGCACCACATGCTGAGAAGGGCACTGAGGAGAGGGGAAAAACAAGCTCCAGACTGGGCTGGCCACAGATACGGGCCTGACCCTGGGACTGCTGAATGAGATTACAGACAGGAAGATTAAAAACTCTAATATGTGAGCTCAACAGAACTGGCAGCTGCATCTCATCATCCTGTGCTGAAAATCTTCATACATTTGTGCTGGCCCATCCCCCGCCTCAGGAATGTTCTGAATCCCAGAAAATTCCTGTTAGTTTTCAGTTTGTCATCAAGAAGGAGCCTTTCTGTGTGCAAACACTGGCTTTGTGACAGTCACTTATACTCTGCTGCTCTTTAAGGGCCAAGCAAGTGTATGCTGCTCGTTCCACTGTATTTACCAGGCAGGAGAAATGAATTTTCATGTAGAAAATTGCTAGACAGAGCAGTGATCCTGAGCAGCAATATGTCCAACAGATGCACCTTCCATCTTCCCTCTCATGTTCCCTCTCCAGTGACACCACGGAGATGCTGGCAATGAAGAACAACCACCCATAAGACATACTATATCTAGCTCAGGTTTCTGGTTCACTCCATTCCTCCCTCACGCCTCGTGACAGTGATTTCAGCAGACGCCTTCTTGTTTACTCTCAAACCACTCTGAGAGGCTTCCAAGGGAAGCTTCACATTTCATTTTGCCTTCCCTCCACCACGGCTGGAGCAGGAGTTAATTACTGAAGCAAATACCAACCTGAAGAGCTCTATCCTCTCAGCTTGTGAAGTACCAGAGGCGAAATTGAAACAGAAAAACAAACTGTGTGGAGGAAGAAAAGAGCTCAAACAGTCAAATCTGTTACCTGACGCTCATGATGTTGCCTTCGGGATGTTTCTGCAGGTACGCTTTCACCACCCAGGCTGTGTGCTCCCGGTAGGTCATGACGCGACTGAGGAACAAGCAGAGAAACATTGTGAAGGGGAGGAGGAGGAGGGAAGGGGAGGAAGGAGGTGAGGGGTGAGTAGTGGGGAAGGACGGGGGTTACCATTCACTCAGAGCCATCCTCCTGTCGAAGACGCGGATGGAGCCGTCCCCCAGCCCCGCCACGATGAGTGAGCGATGAGAATCACATGAGAGGCTGGTCACACAGCTGTCTGCTCCAGTGGGGATGTCCTGAGCAGAAAGCACAGCAAAGCCACACTTGAAGATGTGTCTTCAAGTCACTACAGTCTTATGTACACACAGAGAAGCTGTGGCTGCCTCGTCCCTGGCAGTGCTTAAGGCCAGGCTGGACACAGGGGCTTGGAGCAAGCTGCTCCAGTGGAAGGGGTCCCTGCCCTTAAGGTCCATTCCAAACCAAATCATTCCGTGACTCCAAGATTCTAAGCAGCACAGGGAAGCAGGGTAACAATCCAGAGGTGGGCTGGAGCTGCATGAGCTCATTTCACACTTTGGTCCTATTTTTGCTTCCGAGCACATTCACCTTTCCCTGCTGCTGTTCCCAGCTGAGCAATGCAGCTGCTGGTGAGAGGCTCCAGCCTTCAGGGCTCTTCTCAGCAGCTCCTCCACTGCCCAAACCCAGATCCTGCCTTTGAAGCAGGAACAATCAGCAGAAGTGCAAATGAAGTACTTGTTTCTTCAGCTACACCTCACATGCTTCCCAAGGAACGCTTCTGGAGTTCAAAGGGTGGGAAGGAGCCTTTATTGGCTTGGATTACAGAGCTTCTCTGCTCCCTGTGCTGAATTTCACTTTTCCAGTGTTACTGAGTCAGGAAGTTTCAATCACTTGAATTTCAACAGAACCCATCTTTGCAATCAGAAAAGAAACAACATGGGTTTAGGTACTATTGGTGCAATCATTAATCATTGTAATTTAAAAGACTTCACCTCCTGAATTCTGCTGTTCCCTAATCTGCATAGAAAAAGTTGTATGTGAAAGTAATTAAGATTAACATAAGCTTAATTATCCTGCATTGCGGGGTCAAATGTTGTAATTAATGTTCACTCAAGGATAATTAATTTCTAGAAGCTTTGAACACCAGCCTGCCTTCCTTCTGCAGCGCGCTGACTCCATCCTCACAGACCAGCTGCTGCTTCTCCTTGGAACTTCTGAGGAACTCTCATTTGAGTTGCACGGACAGGAATGTTTGCAGCCTCTCTGCCCCACTGCAGTGCACAGTACGACTGAGACGCTGTTTTCTGCTGCCTGGCTGCAGCAGTGAGCTGCGAGCACACCAGGGTGCCCCAGTGCAGGTCTGACGCTGAGGGAGGTGCCGGCAGGTTCATGGGCACCTCCATGCTCTGATACCCGGATCAGACAACGTGGAGCAAACCCTGACCTGAGTCAGATTCCAAGCAGGAACACTCGTGCTTCCATCCTGTAGACCACTAAGGTCCCGACTTAGGTGTGGACTAAGCAGGTACATGAGCGCTCTCCTCATGGATGCAGCATTCCTGAAACCAGGCCTTTGGCTGGCACTGTTGTTCTGCTGTTGGCTCTGTGTGCCTCCAGAGATGGCAGCAGTACACCCGAACACTCTGCCACCACCCCACCTCACCACTGCATTTCCTCAAGAATCTTTATGCCGTTTCAATGACGCACGACCAGGGGACCCTGCCTGCATCCTGGTGCCTGCCTCTGGCTTTCACCACCTCACCTTTCTCAAACACTGCTGTGGAATAACAGCAGCAGCTTCCAGGAAGGACCTGACATGCACGTGTGGGTTTTCATTTCCCTCCTAACATTCTCTAAGCAGACCTCTCAGCTCTTCACAGGTGACTCTCAGACTCTGTGGCTGTGCACAGGGTAACTGCCCATATGGGACCTCCTCTGGGAGGGGAAAGGGGAATGGGACAAACAGGCAGGTATTACCTGTACTTTCATTTCCCGGTCTGTGTCCCAGATCCGGATTATCCTCACATCTCCTGATGTCATCAGGAGCCCGGTTTCTTGTTCCCAGTCGACCACCATTCCTGCTCCTAAGATAAAACACAGGCAGGGGGTGCAAGTTACTCTCTGCATCAGCACAGGCAGAGCTGCACTAACCAGAACACCAGCTCTCAGGGCCCCATGGTACAGAAACCATCATTATTAGAGGAAATATAAAATTACATCCACACACACCCACACATCCTCCAAATGGGATCAAATCCAATGGTCCTGGATTTGAGTCCAAAATATGCCTCCAGGCTCTCATCCAGCCTCAGGGCTTAGAGAAGCTGCGGTGCAGATGGGCCCCACAGGCAGGTGAATGCAGCCCTCCAGGGACACTGCTGGGGACTGCCACGGGAGTTAATAAATCAGGGAATCATGGAATGGCTTGGGCTGCAGGGACCTTAAAGACCATCTAGTTCCAGCCCCTTGCTGGGGCACCTGGGACACCTTTATGCTGCAAAGCCCAACCAACCCCACACCTCTGGGTTTTCCAGGGAGGCTCCTGATCATACAGTGAAACCACAAACAAAACCCCAGGAGCACCACACGAGGGACCCAGGCAAGGCCTCTGGTCTGTGTGTGTTCATCGCCTCGGGCAAGGCTCTCCCTTGGCAAAGGCATCCTCCTCCTCCTCACTTCACCCTCTCATCCACACCAAGCAGAGCTGCTGGTGCTGGGCAGTGTTTCATAACCATGTGCAGCCTGGAGTCAGGCAGTGCTCTGCAATGCATCAGCACTGCAGGCTCCTGCTGCGAGCCAGCGCAGCCACCCTCGGAGGGACTCCTCTGGTTCCACTCCACAACTTGCTTGTTCAGGAGGTACAAATGTGAATTTGTCTTGATTTACAGCTAGGAACTAGCCCCAGAGGGAAATTTAAACCTACCTCTATGTGCTCATTGTCACTAGAGGGCCATAAGTACATTTTACCAGACCAAACACCTTTACAGGGCACAAACGAGTACAGCTGCATCCTATGAACACCAAGTTTTCTTCAGAGATGACGAAATGACCTTGCTTTGCACGGATCCAGATGAAGTATTTTGCCCATCTCCCCTTCCTAAGCATCCCATCCAAGCCATTTCCCGCTCTTTGCTGCACACCCCTGAGAAGATTACTGACGTTTATTGACAGTCCATCATCTTACCGCAGAAATTCGGGGCTCTCAGCTAAGCTGAGCACTTGCACCTTTATTTCATGACTCAAATTGATTGGTACTTCAGCTTGCCTGGCAGCTCAGGGGCTGCTAGAGCCCAGGCAGTGATTTAGATGATAAACATCACTGAAACGATTTGATTTGTCATCTTGTTTATGGTCCATGTGACAAGATAAACTTGGCAGGCTGAGACAGATACCACCATTTCCATCGCCAATGGAACTAAGTAGGCAAGGTGCTCTTAGGCAGGTTTAAAGCTCCTGATTTTCCAGTTACACTCCCCAGTGTGAAGACAGTGGCTTTCCTCAGTTTGAGCAGTAGTAAGTCCCCAGCCTGCTGTGATTCCCAGTGTCTGCGCTGTGGAGGGGGAGACAGAGAATGCGGAGCGATCACTGGCATTCCTGGTGCTTACCTTGGTGCATGTGTCAGGAATTCAAGCACTGAGGACATTTAGCAACGCCATTGAGGAGGCTGTGGAAAGTTTCACTGAGGGAAGAAGCTCCCGAGGGGTTTTGCTTTATGTGAAACAGCACGCAGACCCCCTGTGACCTAACCAGTGAGAAAGGACAAGGGATTCACCCCAAACCAGGAGCTGACAGAGAGCCCACGGGTGGAAAGAGAGGAGGGAGAGGATGCTGGCGTATGGTGAAGATTGTGATGTTCCAGGCAGTCAACGCAGCTCCTGCCTTCCATATAAAACTTCACTAGTGCATGCAAGTGAGAACCTCTGCTCTCTGGAAGAGGCAAGTCCAGTGTGCTGATGATTCCTTAAGAAGGGATCTTCCCTTTCTGCCGTCAGCCACCTCATTCTCTCAAGAAAAGATAAAGTTGCATTTTTGGTGCTTCTGCTTTGTGGGTGGACCGGGCAGCCTCAGGGTACAGGATGCTCACTGCACCCCACAGTGCAGGCACCAGAAATAACCGAATATCTGCATAAAGCCACAGCTGAGAAGTCCTGGCACCTTCCCACTGGGATCCATCTGCAGCCTGGAGCAGTGGTGGGTCCTGGCTGCCCTGGCAAAGAAGTGGGGGAAGGAAAGAGGGAAAGGAGACCCCAGGAAGCGACTGGGAATGCTAAACCAGCGCTCGAATGTGGCTAAGAAGAAAAGCCTTTGTACATAAATTTAAGTCGTTCACAAGTGTGCAGCAGGGAGGGAAAGCTTCCGCTGAGTGGGAAATGTCACATTCAAAGATGACACTCACAGTAGGAAAGGAGACATAAATAGCTGCACTATTTCTATATAAGAACAAATGTTTCCATAGTGGAAATGATGGAGTATTGGCTCAGGTCTATATGTTAAATTCCCAGTATTTTGAGATGAAAATGTGGGACCAGATACTAATTATCATTTCCTTTTTAATTAACAGAGGTCCTCCTCCGGGATGTTACCACTGAGGCTGCAGCTCACCTGCTGGGTCTTGGCTTGTGTGTTTGGCACCCGAGATGCTTCCCAGCCTCATGCTGACAAAAAGGTAACGTTACCTGCACCCTGCTTCCAGCTCCCTCCTCCCCACAGGAACAGCAATGCCACAACCCTGGGGCAACTTCCTGGTAAAGGCCAGTGGTGGAACCATGGTACCCCCAGCAGGTCCTGAGCCGCAGGAGCAGGCACCCCGGCAGTGCATCTCTTTCAGTGCACAGTTACTTAAGGTTACAACTATCCCATCACGAATGTTACGTTCTCAGGCACAGAGCAACAAATTTTTCACAGCTCAGGAAAAGAAATGTGTAAAGGTTTGTGGTGGTTGGGTTTTGAGGGGTTTGTTTTGGGTTTCTTGGTAGTTCTGAATCTTTTTAACAGTTGCTTGCAGTTCTGTATGAATCAGGGAATCCCAGCCTGGTTTGTGTTGGAAGGGACCTCAAAGCTCCTCCAGCTCCAACCCCTGCCACGGGCAGGGACCCCT
>JAVHNF010086534.1:0-12755 GCA_034783455.1 Micropsitta finschii
ACGGCAATATCAAAAGGCAGAGAGAAAATTCATGATTTTTCTCTTTATGACAGACTGCTGAGTCCCCCAGCACTGAATGTCAGACACATGAGTACATCCGGCGCTTCATAGGGCTGCTATGAACATCTAAATAATACTGTCAGCATAACGCAGAGCTCCGTCCATCAGCCTGCACAGTCTCCTCTTGCCATTGGTGCTCACTCTGCCATAGGAATATGCCTTTCATAACCTGTTACAGTACTTCCTCAATGATGTTTTATACAATAAGCTAGTTGCAATCACGGGACTTCACTAAAAGAACATGACCTTGTTCATTAAGAGGCTCCCACCTAAGAACCTTTATTAAAAAATGTGGAACCAAAGTGTTTTGGATGGCATTAACATCACCATTATTTTAGGATCTGTATCATCAACTTCCTAAGTTTGGGATCACTTTAATCACATTTATTTTCCAGCTCATAATTGCTATGTTGTTCCAGCATAAGAACATAAAGAGCAAATTTTAACAGATCATGGAAAAATAATTCTTTTACTGCCCCTCTAATGCTACTGCACACTTCAGTTCCAAGCACTTGAAGTAGGAACTACCATTTGAGTGGAGGAATATTTTATCCTGATGTCTTGTACAAAGACTACTCTACCATTAAATTTAGTATTACTGTTTACTCTCCAACTGGATGAATTGCAGCCTCAGAGAGATGTGATTGCACATGTCATGATATTTACAGCAGTGGTTGCACATAAGCCACACAGAAGACAGAAGCCTGAAAGAGATCACATGATCTAAAATGCAAACACAAAAGGCAGTGGAAGACAAAACTAGCCCTGTTCTGGATGGGACTATTAGCAGAAAGTTGAGAAGTGATTTTAAAAATGTTGTATTAGAACACCGTTGTATTGAACACACTGAAATGGGGATCAACATGATCACACAGGGACTTGTCTCCTCATATGTCATTTCTGCTTCCACGTGCAAAACATGCTTATGGTCGCATGGCCAACTTCAGCGTCGTGGGTTGGTTTTTTTTGTTGTTATAACGTTAGTCACATAGTGCCCTCTCCACTACCATTCCTCAAGAGGAAAAAGCAGTGCCAAGAAGCTAACCTGAAAAGAAAAAAGTCTAAAGGAGACAGAGACAAGTATCAAGGGGGTAACTACACAACAGTAATCACAAAGCCCAGATTCTTCTTGTGAATACTGTTGTACCACTGTCACCTGCACTAACTGCTTCTGCACTGTGTGTGGCTACACAGCAGGGATTTGTGGACTATCTTTAAATCCTCCATGGAAGACAATAACAAAGGCCTGACCACAAGTCAGAATTCACCATGCTGGTTATGAAAGTGTAAGGAAATGCCATCTGCACCATTTGAAGTAGCTGTGTGTCTAAACACTTTTCCCCTTTAAAACACCATACCTGAAACCGTTTACTTGAAACACCCATGTCTTTCTCTTCCAAATGCACAAAAATATTTAAAGTGTCCAAGTTACCCATTGCATTAGCAGAAAAATCACTAGCTAGATTTGGTATCAGCCACTGCACTACTGTAGGCATGTACAGACCAGGTGAGAAGTAACTTCTTATAAATGTACAGTCAAGGGGACTCAAATACCACTTTTAAGGCTGCTTTAAAGCTAGATTTAACTGAAGCTAATCAGCTTTTAGAACTGCTTTTAAAACAAGCACTTCTCCCTACACTTCCTCCAGTATCTTTCTCTTAGATTTTTATTGGTTTATACAGATTGAGAGAATGACTGAAAAGCAAGATCAAAGAGGGACATGATGCTTTACCAAGGTTTTGCCAATGATTCAAATGATTTTTTTTCTGTTTGTTTTTTTTTTTTTGACTACTTCAAGGAGGCTTGAATAAAATTTCTGTACTTCATTAAAATAAGACATTTGCACGTGGAAGCCCTTCAAGGCGTTCCGTCCTGTGCCCTGTGGTTACAGTCAAGACAGGCATACATTTTACATCTACTCTATTTCTGCATAGTTAATGTTCCTTATTTAAGTTGCAGCACTGCATGAGCTACATATGGCATGCTAAGTGTTCTCTTAAAAGATATTTATTCTCTTTTTTTGAAAAGGAGGATAAAAGTCTTAGTGGTGAGCAGTAAGAGCCTTCCCCATGAATGCCATTTTTAATCACATGCTTTTTAGGGTAAAAATCAACCCTCCTTACTTTTTCAGTGTTGCAAACACTACAGACTCTCAAACCTGGAAAAGCTCAACTTTGTCACAATGATTTAGTTCCCTTATGCATTTCAGTCATTCAAAGATTCTGTCTTAATATCATGAAGTTCACTGCTACACAGTGCAGCTATCACACTGAGGCTGAAAAGCCAGTCTTTGTTTTGCCCAGTAAGTTCATACAAGTTTTCAGTGTTGGAAGACATTTTTAAGATACGATATGTTATACAACATTTATTAAATAACTATTCATTTTTTAGTCAAAAATATGCTGGCTCCCATGATGATTAATCCTTGATTGAGATGAAAAGTGTGAGGTTTATTCTTATTAGGCAGGGATTTCATTTTCAAGTGAGAAGTGACACAAACATGAGAAGGATTACAATACTTGCAAATTTTAGAATTAGAACCACAGGACAACCCCAAACCAAAACAAAAAATGTGTTTTCACCAAGAGCTAGAAGTAAAGATGTTTACACTGTTTCATGTACTAATTATTATGTTTAACTCATCAAGTTTAGAAACAGATATGTTTGGAGACATCCCTCAACTCCTTTTCCTTTATATCGAATTCACCACATCACCAAATGAAAACTGAATTTCTTCTGATTTACCCACCAAAAAAAAAGGATTCAGTGCCATCACAGTGAAGAAATAGCCAAACTTTGCACTGACTTCAGTAGAAGGCAAGAAAGAATTCAAGCAACTAAAAAATACAAATGGATGCGGACTATATAAAGTAACATGAAAAAACCTAACTGCTTGCTAGCCTAGCCCTACAAATCAGTTTGTATCAGCAAAATGATTGGAACGAAACTCCAGCATTTGTGAAATGAGTCATAAATCTATCCAATCTCTCTCTCTTAAAAATGTTTCTATTTAAAAGATGATGCAGCAAAAAAAAGTACAAACACATTTGTATATGCAATCAGAAATAGTGGCATGAATATTATGCTGCTAAATGCTTTTTTTTTCAGTTTACCTTTCATATTGAACTTGAGTTATTTCAGTCTTAAAGCCTATCATTCAAGCATTTACTAATTAAATATGAAACTGATGAGATAGTTGTCCTAAATAAACTCTGTGCGAATGATAAGTTATTAGAAAATTGTACAATCAAGTAGACATATTTACGGAAGTCTGTGTGATATCTTTAAGGAATGTAACAGTTGACAGCTTTGAACTAAGAATGACAAGTGATGAGAGAAATCCTGCCACAGAATAGTCTAAAAAGCCAACCTCTAAAAAGTACATGTAAAAATTAATTTCTGGACAGAAATGTATTGTAGTTGCTTAGTTCAAAAAAAAAAATTAGTAACATCACATCCTTGTTGTTCCTTAAAATAAAATTGACTAGCTTCCAGCATTGGTAATTTTCCCATTGAAGTCAATAAGTGTAGCACACAGCTTAGGCATGTGATGTTCTTTACATATGCTAAGTTCTTAGTTTATGGTTAACTTTCTTCTAGAATTTCCTTCCCCTACCCATTTTTTCCAGAATTTCTGCCTAGAAGTCAAAAAGGTTAAAAGGACATAAGGAGAGAGAAGGTTGCTCAAACTCAATGCTTTGCTTTCATGCACACTGGAGGAATCTGCTAGCAGTACACTTTCACTTCATCAATTCAGCAAGAAACAAGATTGCTCTTCAGCTGACATTCAGAAGCACCAGCCTGACAATTAATATAGGCATGTGACACTGAGCGAGTAGGGAGAAGCTAAAGGAAAAATCTTTTCTTAAAGCCAGGTATAAACTAAGTAGAGCTTCGTAAGTTCTCTGCAGGTTTTAACTATAGAAGGATAATTGGAAAATATACTACAGTACACATGAAAATTTACTACACAGACAGAACACTACTTCTGTGGCTTCTTACTGAAACTCATCGAGACAAGTTTAAATAAATATAATAAAAATTAGGACACAGAATGCAGGTTGGATACCAAATAACTGTTTTTTTCCACACCTGTCATACCATACTTAAGAAAATCAAAGAAATTCTTTACTTAACATCTCAACACATCAGCCACAGCAACCAAAAATGTCTGTGTGGATGGAGTGCTATACTGAAACTTAGAAGACCATTTCATTTCCAGCTCTGATGAGTCCAGAATTCCTTTCTTCATCTCTCTCACCCTGTCTATTCATGAGGATAATTATGCTGACTTCTTTTATAAAGCACCTGAAAAATCTACATTTTAAAATGTTATTAAACATGCATTTATAATATCAATAATATATCAAACTTCAGTTATGAACTCATCACATGAAAGCAACAATCCAATTGTTCCTGGAATTGGTGCACAAATTTTTCCACTGACATTAGCTTCCTAGTACTTTCATAATTATTACAACAGCTGCATTATACTACAACCCACTAAAGAACCCAACTACCAGTGACTGACGTTTTGAAGATTTTCCAAGCTTTGAACAACAAAAGACCCAGGATTTATTTCACTGAAAATTTCCATGTTAAACAAAGATACTTTTGACCAGCTTGATGCTACTCTAAGTCTGCAGCTTAAATTGCTGCAATGGCTCCATTCTAAAACAGACTGCAGCATTTTGCAAATGTATTTTGCTGTTTGATGTATGGACCCTTCTCTTCTTATAGGGACTGGTCAATACGGGCACATTTCATCATAACCAGTTATGATACTGGTTTCTCTTCTTTCCTCCACATTTATATGTTACTTTCCTCTTTTCTGCTGCACACAAAGCCCTTAATCACTCAGTATGTTTGATGTGCATATTTTTCGTTCGTCTTGCACTACTTAAACATGAAAAAAGGTAAGAGGAGTTGATATAAAATTAAGCTACTTACCAACTACTGCCAGATTATGCTCAGAGCCACATGCAATCTGAAAAAGGAAATCTGAATGAATTAAAGAGAACCTGCTTAACAGTAGGAAGACAACCACAATTATGTCAGAAAATTAAAAATTAACCTGAAACAAACAACTACAATTTGTAGGATGCAGAATCAAGGTTGAAGTGCTCTCACTTTCAAATGAAATTTCATTTGTAGTCTCACTAAGGGGCTTCATGGGGGAGGGAGGGAGGTATGTTTGTTTTGTTAATAAAAAGGCATTTTCTTTTCAAAATGCAGTCACTACTGACATTTCAATCCTTAGCAGAAAGACTGGGCACAGTTCTGCAAAAAACATCACACCCTTGACAACATCCACTGGATCCAGCAAGACTATTTATAGGCACAGAGCAAACGCAGATTAAGCCTTTTGCAACATCAGAGCCATGCGGAGACAGCTGGGAATTGAAAGGGCGATGAAGATCTGGACTTCTCTTATCTATACTGTTTTTCCAGATGATCCCTGAAGAACTGCACAAAGCATATAGACTCAGCGTGATAAACCTGAAACGATATGATCCCTATGGTCATTCGTCTAGGATGGAGCAAAATACCAAAGAACTCAGCTCTTCTATTAGCAGCAGGCTGGTTTCATTTTCATAAGATACAGGGAAAAAAAAAAAAAAAAAGGAAAGAAACCAATGCATTTTCTCCTAAGCTCATTAGTGATGGAAATGAGTTATAAAATTCTTGTCAAAGCAAACTCATAGTCAGTGTATTTTTCTTCCTTGCAGCTGCTATGACCATGTCAGATATTGAAGTTACTTTAGCATATATCACACAGCAGCATTCACTAAGCTTTCCTAAGCTCTTCACAAACGATGGTAACATGCAGTAGGTAACAAGAACTTACTGCAAGGACTTGTCTCTACAACTGAATTCTTTTGCAATGTCACTGCTGGCATAACTGTCTGACATAACACAGATACCTAACACAAAGTTATTCTGCTGAGTGCCCTCAGGTTTTAAATTAAAACAAGCAATCCCCTCAAATCCTGTATCTGGTTCACTGTCTTGAACCTGCTTACCCATTACACATACTACTGAGCTGGAGAAAATTAATAAGCAAATTCTTCTACTTCTTAAAAGTGCATTTGCAATGATAAAATATAAAGCATAAGCATATGCTCAATTATATTAAAAAAGTCCATACCATCAAAATTTTATGCCATTTTGTGTATAACTTTATAGTTTTTATGGCCACAGAAACAATCACCTCAATGTCTGAGTAACATAAAACCATAGAACCTAACAACAGTCCTTGTACTCAGCTCACTGTGGTTGAGCATTTACTGGAAAACAAAATACCCAAGACTGACACACAGACTAGCTTGAGCAATTCTGTTACAAATAAACACTGCAATCATTGCTGCTCATGATGCATCCATACCACAACTGTGATGTCAGAACATTTGGTCAGTACCATCCCAATGCAACAACGGCAAAGAAGACAAAGCAGACTCTTTAGAACAGAGCTGCTCAGCCAAGACATGAAAGCACTTGGAAAAACAGGGCAAGAAAAAGAATTCAAGTCACAGCACACTCCAGCATGGCCTCATCTTGAGAAAAATCAAGGCAAAGCAGCAGGATAAGTAATGCCTTTGCAAGACCACTACCAGGACTGCATCAAGTCTTCTATTCCACAATACTGCAGACAGGCAAAACTTTAAGCCCTGACTGTTAAAATGCATAAATAATCACCATATGCCATATCATTATCCTTGCCACAAGCCGGAGTCCTACACAGGAGCACAGCAGAACAGCACAGCACAACAGAATAGGTTCCTAACACCTATTCACTGTCTAATGCTCCCACCTATGCTTCTCAAGCTTGAGGATTGATGCCATGGAAACAAGATCCACACATGGAAACACAAGCAAAGGCTTTCTAGAAAAAAAAATAAAAAAATAAAAAAATAAAAGGCAAACTCTGCATCTTCACCAAATGCTGAAAATTGGAGCTACTGAAGCTACTGCTGATAAAATACCACATCTTATCTGAGGTGTGAATAATCCTCTGTTGGCCACTTCCCTAGGAAATACGCTAACACAGGCGTAGACTCAAAAGCATCAGTACAAAAGAACTGAAGAATGGCTCAGGCTGGTGGCTCATACCTACTTGCCAGGATCCCCTTCAGAAACACTACATTTTTAAAAAAAAATTAAAACCAAAAATTAATACACCCAAACCAGGTGCTGTTTAATATGTGAAACATCCCCTGACAAAGAAGCATTTTATTCCTGTATCTAATGGCAGCAGCTACAAAGCCAGCAAATCAGATAAAAGAAAGAATACTGGTGACCTCCAACAGATTTGTACTCCATTCCTGTAGCTGTTACTCTGCCCACTATTCAGAGCCACCCGTTAACCAGCTTACCAGGTTATAAGGGAGTCAGCCAAACCAGGCTGGGTACAACCAGACCAGGAACTGCTGTATTACACAGACATCACAGTTCTGGGGAGTTGCCTCCATGACAGCCACATTGCTCAGCTGCACTCATTGTAGCCTAATGGGTTAAAACCTACTGCAAAACACAAATGACCAGTGCTGCTGCACCCCTTTCATTCAGGTAAAATCCACTTCAGTGGAAGTGACAGCTCTCCTAACAATTACTGAAATCAAGCAAAATCACAAGCTTGAATTCACTGCTTGAAGGCAGTGCTGTGGATTCACCTTCGATGGCCCAGGTCAAGGAGAGCACACACCATGTACCAGCAACAGCACTGCGCTCCACAGAAGGAATTGCCAGATTGAGAGCCCAACGTTCACCAGCTCTGCATTATCGCAGTGTCACCCACCACCTGACAACACAGACTGACTTTGCAGGAACCCCCAGTCAAAAAATGCCCTTTGGGGACTCTCAAGCTAGCTTTCTGAAACAGCAGCCTTATTCACCATCCAGGCTGCCTGCTACACAATCTACCCACAGGATTCCTGGCCTGTGCACCTATGATGCTTGAGCTCAGAAGGGACCAGCCCACAGAGGTAAAAGCAAGGTTGCCAATGCTTAATGAGCAGTGCTGCCTTGCAGGTATTTCGTAACATCTTTTTTACAATAAGCTTTAAAAAGTAACACCCTTTTTCTTCACAACCCCCCATGACAATCAGCCAAAAATGCATAAATTTTGCAAATTCATGCATTTGTACGAATTGACCAGTACAAATGTCCAAATTGACCAGCCAGAGAAGAGCATTGCTGAACAGATGTTTTATGCTTACATTAGATGTACTGTGCTCTGCAGTCAGTGCAGGTCACTGGGAGAAGCCTGGTATTTACTGCAGCAACCATAATTTTCTGGCTACTTCTCTTCTGTCCCCACCCCCAACGTGCTGCAGAGAAATTAAATTCCAGCAGACATCTGCACGCTCCCAGTGGATAAAAGTACATTCAAGGGTACTTATAAACACACAATAATGCTTTCTAATTGGGCAATATTTTTACATTCTGGTTTAATAAAAGAAAAAAAAAATCACTAATCTTAAAAAGACAAATCAGAATGACTGCTAGTGAGTGAAGCTCTATGTGAGCCTAAAAACCATGACTCCCTACACAGAAACAAGTCATATTAAAGCTTCTTCTCTATCTGGAGGAAAATTTGAGCAGGGTCGTGCAAGGATACTGTGATCTCTACATAAATTGATCTCAAAGCACTTTTTCTGTGAGGCAGGAAAAGAATGCTTAGGGACCATTTTACTCAGAACTTATTTACCTTATTATCTGTGCCCTTTCAACCATACATAAATTGTTTGTTTCTTCCTTTAAATTGCATGTTTGCAAGCTGTTTTCTATCTAGCAATGGCTTCAGTTCAGATCCATCTATCCAGCTTTAACACATGTGGTAAGAAGCAGCCAAGGGACCAACATTTTATTAATCAGAAACAGTCCAAACATAAGCTGCATGGATAGTGAGGAAAGACATTAGCACAGCAACCACTAACTGGGCAAAACACCAACTTCTTTCTGCAATCTGCGGATATGCTTATGGCCCAGCCTTAACAAACATTAACTGAACGTAAAAGCAGTGGGTTACACAAAGTATTTCACTTAAGATTAAAATAATTTTATATATTAAAAATACTAGACAAAGTACATAAATAATATTTAATATTTATTACATATACATTCCTATGCCCTATATATACATTCCATGCATGCGTGTATATATACAAGAAAATGTGTGTGTACATAAATATGCATATTAGGAGGAGGAGATTATCTACTCAAGGAGATGTTATCATGGAAGAAGGTTCAGAGGAGAGGTGAGGTTAAATACAGATGGCCTCCCTCTTATACCTGGTATAGAGATCTTCCTGAAAAATAGCTATCCCTCCTTTCTCTCCTCCACAGTCCTATGAGGTAAGAAAGCACTGACCTCTAATTTGTAGACAATAAACAAACATTACAGGATAAAGCTCATACAGACATTTAAACATACAGTCTCACATTGATTTCAAAAAGTAACTAGGAGACAAAATACCTTTTGTCAACCATTCCCGAAGGGACTTCTGAGAACTATAACAAAACAGTCTGACAAACGGTATAAAACCCAAGTTTCAGGCTAATACCTTGACAACAAGGCTATTCTCTCTTTTCCTTCTGTACACCCAGGGCTCAGACCAAGGATCTGCTGTGCAACCCATCAGGAAAATGATGAAGTCAGGACTGCAGGCAAAGTCAGCCTACTGCTGCAGCAGAGGAGAAGAGACAGTTACAGGGGGGGATGCAAGGAAGAGGCGCAGGGAGCTGGACTCACAACAGCAATTGCAGAATGAAAATTCACAAGCATCTGAAAATCAGGGTGCTTAGCTAGAACAACAAAAGGACCTCAATGCCATTTAGCTTTGGTTCACTGCCCTGTGAGCGCATGTTAATATCCTACAGTGCAATATTTCCAAAAACATTCAAGGACACAGAGGCTTCCATCACTTCCCGGAGATAAAAGCATGACATATAAAATAGCTTTCTGAGGATGAGAGAAGAGATGAAGTTTCATCCAGATTCCAGTCACTAACATTTCTAACTTTTTAAGTACAAGAAAGCACAGCTCTGCGAAGGGTACGTGGGAGACAGCAAGAGAAGGAAACCATTAAGGCAGTGTGCATGTAAGTACTTTTATCCAGGAGTACAGCTATGGCATCTCATGTCTTTTGGCAAATTTCACTGTAAGGAAAATTGCCAAGGCCAGAACATGGCCAATTTCATTTCCTTCTGGGATCAGAAGTCCTAATGGAAGGAGACAAGGTGACCTAGAGACTGCAGATCAAAGCTTATGTAAGACAGGAATCTTCTCTCCCAGAACTGTTTTTCTATGCCCTTGATTAATGTATCACAACAATAATTTGTACAGCTTGACACCCTCTGCCCAACTACATTTGTATGCAGAATTCTACTGATGTGAAAAAATAAAATCAAATCAAAGGAAATTAATTAGCAAAGCTGTCCTGCTTCCAATGATCCTTCACTAAGAACGCTGTGTTCCTCCCAGTTTGACACCTGATTGATAAGAAAGCAGCTTGCTAACCTAGTCACACACCTTGGCAATTAAGTGCAGTTTAATGCAACACATTAGCAGCAAAACAGTATAACCTCACCAAGAACAGTACTTTAAGTCTGTTCCTAGCTGTTGGCTGTAACAATTGAAAAGTGAGAGGCCCAATGGCCTACAGCTCACAAGACATCTTCCATTATTCATCACTAGTGATCTATTGTAGCGTGACTTTTTTAGTTTGCACATAGTTTTACTTTCCACTACAGGAAGTAAATTCACGGCAGAAATCAAACTGAAGCCTGTTTACTAAGGTCTGGAAGAAACCATTTCTCCCCAAGACACACCAGACCAAGAGCTAATGTACCATTTAGGTGGGCTTATGCAATCATGGACGAAGAGAGAAAGCATTAAGATATTGGCAGGATGCAGTAAGCTTTCAAAAGAAAGATTTTATAGCTCTCTACAGCTTCCAGGGTTATGATCTCTGCCCTCACTCCCTGAAACTAATCCCAAATCTTGCCTACAAAGGAAAGTGTGGTCATATTGAAAAACTTAGATGTGTACTGTTTGCCTCAAATTGAGGATGGATGGATTGAGATGTCAAGACAAAGAAATATCCATGTCCACCAACAAGAAAAAAACTTCATCATCAGATGACTCTACAATACAAAGTTGCTGAGATGCCAGTAAGAACACCCAGTGGGACTAGGTTATAGTAGAATGACAAGTACATAGCCAGGACAAGTGAGATAAAAACCTTTACAAATCAGCAAGGTCAGCTGGCTGTTCTCCATTACCTGAAGATTTTCCAATTAGTTCTTGTATCCTTCTTCAGGCAGTTCCCTTCCTTCCTTGCGGTTCAGAAAGCACTATCATCTTTCATTCCAGGAAAATCAAGCTCTGTCACTTTCATATCCCTCTACTTAGCAGTCTGTCAAAATTTTCCATTTTTGGCAATCAAAATTACAAAACTGAGCTACATTTTTGTTTATCCTTTCATCGTTTTTAAAATTAATCAAGCCATGTCTTCATTATTTTATAAAAATTAAGACTAAAGTATCCTGTCCAACTGATAAATTGTAAATCACATCAGCCTGTCGATGTATACATGCTTTCAAGCCTATGCCTGCGTAGTGCAAATCCCACAAGGCCAAAATCCTCACTAACATTACAAACATCTCTATCCAAATCCAAATATGAACTAGAGGAATGAGGTTTTCAGCAGATGCACAGTTTCACCCAAGGAACTTCTTCACCATTTTTCTCAAAATTATTTTGATTTAGATTGTTTCATCCACAATTCCTCAGCAATCAGCTCCTTTCAGTTTCTTCCCTAAGTTAAATGAGAGGCACTAAGACAAATACCTTACAATCTATTTGGGCTTGTTTAGGGGACTACATCTAGTTTGCTCTTTGCTTAAGGCCACAGACACCACTTCTGACAGGAGAAAATAAAGAAACGAAGACACAGAAACACAGTTTCAAAACCATCAGGTTATTCTGATGTTTTCAGGTCAAGAATTGTAGTTTGTAGCATGCCAAAAACTTGTTATTTGTCTGTTCTTCCTATGCTATTTTACAGCAAAAAGAAAAATGCTCATTATAGCATATAAATGTCATCATTACCTACCTGACTGTGCTAATTTCTAGTATTGTGATCTTAATGAAATGAGTGGTTTTATTAAATGACTGCAGGCAAACATTCTGCCAAAGCCCATATCATTATCCAGCATTTCATAGGCTTAGAATAAAAGTCATGACAGCAAGTATTATTTTGCAACACAACATCAAATTCTACTTAAACAACTATTTCCAAGATTCTTTTGTGAATGTATAGGTGCAGTTTTAAGATTTTCAACAGAAACTGAGCTTCACATCTCTTTCTCTGTGGCAAAACAGTCCATCATTTTTAATCCATTTGGAATCTTTTCTGGAATATTCAGTGAGGCTGGAGAGAATCACAAAATAAATGAAAAGCAGGCATCAAGTGAACTGAGCTCTCCCCTAAATGTGGTGTTATTGCAAGCAATCTCACCACAATTTTTCTACATGAAGAAAATTACCCAGCGAACTCAGCATACACCGCCTGTAAGATTACACAATAGCACAAAGCCTTGCATTTTATACAGCTGAAAGAAATAGCAGCCCTGTGTTTCGTGTTTCTCCTTGTCTGAGGACACTGCAAAAGCAGGAAGTCCACACGGATTC
>JAVHNF010086584.1:0-16912 GCA_034783455.1 Micropsitta finschii
GAGAGCTCAGAACTTTGCAGCTGCACATGGCTCAATACATGTTTTTCAGCTGGTGATAGTGACCATAATTCAACATTTTAGCTGGCCTTTTGGTTGGTTGGTTTTTGGTTTTGATATAAATATTGTTCACAAATTGCATATATTTATAGTTTGTTTTTTTTCATCTGCTGACAGAAATAATTGTTTTGTTCACAAGCCAACTTTAAAATCACTCACAATTCTTAGATACATGTATTCTTAGATACAGTACTTATAAATATTTGTACTTGATACAACATCATCTGTATTAAAACGATCCTATAAGATCTCAGTAGCGCAGGAAAGGATTACTGTACCAGAACTGATCACTAAATTGAATATTTTGGGGTTAAATAATTTAAAATCAGCTTTACGGTTTTGCTAATTTAAAAACAGAATTCTACAGATGCAGAGAAACTGTTTCCTCTTTTGTTTATTCAGGTGATCAGTAAAGGAACTAACATTTTATTTTCATGGTGTCTAGTTAGCGAATTGTCTTCCTTCTCTCAGACTGCCGTGGCATTTAGTAATTTCTTTCATAAAGTCTAGATTAAGAGCTCTACTTCCACATGCAGTCTCCTTCTGGAAATAAAATGGAGTTTAACTCCTAGTTCAAAAAGTATCAGACTTTCCTATCAGTAGTTGTTTGATTTTTATTTTTTATTTACTTACGTGAAACCTGAAATGTTCTTGACCCACTAAAGGAGAACAGTTAAATTACTTCACATGTAAATTTCAACCTCAAAGTGCTGGATTTTGTGCAGCATCCCATAGTAAACAATTTGCTATGAATGGGAAATTTACTGTTGGAAATACTGCATTGAATCATTATACAACATGGAGCATGGTTCCCTCTTCCTTTTCTGAGGGCAGGTATGGCTAACAGTGCTACCTACCCATCAGCTATCTTCTGATCCCTGAACAAGATGTGTAACATAATTTGTGTAACTTGTGAATTCTGAGCAAGAGGAGGTGTCCATGGAGCTTTTTAACCACACAGATTGGCACTGTTGAGAGCAGGATTAAGATTAGATGAGCTGTAAAGTATCTTGTGGAGAAGTGTTGTGTGTAGAAATGTCCCTTCCCAGGTGTCAGCACTGATACAGAAACATCCTCTTAGTTACTAAGAAACCAGCCACTTCACATCAGTAATAGCAGTTTCAGAGCTCATCTTTCTGTAGTATTGTATCCTTTAGTTTAATTATCATGTCTGATAAAGTTGAACATGTGTAGTATCTGACAAAAGGTTTTCTCCTAGTTCTAGCATTTCCTTTCCTACATGGATTCTTTGCCATCTCCTTTTATATTTGATCTTGCCTACAGCCTTCTCTGCTGCCAGGGCCAAAATTTGGCCTTCACACTTCCTCCTATTTTAATGAAAGCTGTAAGAAGTGTAAAAGTTTCAAGTACTCTGCCTCTGTCAAATGCAGCTGAAATTGGCCAGCACTTAGCAAGGTGCAGGGCAGAGATGATGCTGTGGCAGCTGCTTAAGCCTTGTTGCCTTTAAACCATTCCAAAAAGTAGAAAAGTTTGAATGAATTAGTGTTATAAAAGCTCTACAGCCCTTTTTGACTTTGTAAAGCTAGAGTATAGGCATCTAGACAAAGCAGCAGTAGGATCTGACATCTGAAGTAATTCCACAATAGAAGAAAGCATGAGCTTGACTTCATTTTGGAAAAAAATCCCTTGTTTCCCCAATAGGTTGATGTTGAAAAAACACTCTGGCATGTATTGATCATTGTAACACCAGTTTGAGTCCCTTATTGCAGTGCAGCGTAATGAGAATTTGTTAGTAAGCTACATAGAAGTTTGGTTTTCAATTTCTCATCTTTTTTGCTTCCTGATAATCTGACAGGTTAAATAGGGGTTTTAACAGGTTGAATTGACTTTTATACAGTTAAGCCATATGCCTTTCTGATTATCTACATAGATTTATTGAGTTGGTTAATGCTTTATGACAGTCTTACCAGTCTTACGCCACAGGCAATTACATAGAACTGTTAAAGAGGAATGGCTCAGTGACAAATGCTGAGGTACAGGGGTTTGCCCAGATTTGTGATTGCCACATAGTCTCATAGGACTTTTATCCATATGCTTTACTTATCATTGCCCAGGATTTTAGTGTTTGTGAGCAGTTGGCAGGCTGACCTGCTTTCACTGCCAGATTGTCTTGCAAGTTGAGGTTTTTTTTTTCCCTTCTATTTTATAAGTTATTTTTTTGATCCTTTCTGAATAAGCTTTGTTTGTTTCCCAGATCTTCTCAATGCACAAGTAAGGAATCACATCATGAGCTGTTTCATATTAATTTCCATTTTTTTATCATGTATTACACTCCAAACATGCATTTAGCATCCATAGTAACAGGACAGTAGGTAAAGAACCATTCTGAGTGGTTTGGAAAGTCTACTGCTTATGAGATGGAAGTGATTAAGTCCGACTCTATCCATTGTCCCTTCTGTCCTAAGAACAATATCTAAGCTCTGTTGTGTAGCCATTGACACACACAGCAACTTTTTTGTGTCTTTCTGTGACACGCTCTTCAATACCTTGTGCTAAAGATTTTAAGAAAACTGCTTGGAACCATGCTATAAGTTTTAGCTTGATCAACAAATTGCATTTTAGTGGCAATCCAGATTTCATGTCAGCCAGCATCCTTGCCAACACCTGCTCAGTGCATGATGTTTGAATTAAATCAGTGTTGAAGTACGTAACAGGGAGTAGTTTTGTAGTTTGGTTTTGTATGGCTGTGCTGATAGGATAGGCAAAGTGATTCAGTGGATTTCCACTCTCTGCTTTTGAAATCCTTTTCGTGTTTTGAGAGAAGAAAAAGCAATGGCTAATATTGCAGTGGTCACAATACTGAGATTTACATTACTCATTAGAAACACTTATGTAAGAGCCCATTTGCTTCATGTATTATTAGAGGGTGTTCTTTAGTCACAGTTCTACAGCTGAGGCAGACTGAATTTCACTAATAAACTTCGCTGAAAATGAGATCAACTTGATTTAATGAAGTGGTGAATGCAGAGTTGATGTGGGTGCAAGCATGTCTGGATTTTCCAGTGTACATCGACTCTTAAAATTTCTGTTTTCCATAACACAGAATTGTGGCTACAGGAGAAGAAAGGAACACGAAATGATTATAACCAGCAGGCAGCAGTGGTGGTGTAAAATCTTTTATTTGCAGACAGAAATGTGTTGCAGATTTCAGTAGAAAAGTATAGTTGAAGAGTGGAGCTTGTCTTCCACTTCCTATTTAGTTGAAAACAGCAATAAGCATGGTTTATGAATGCTGACCTGTTAAGAATTTGTGGGGGAAGTTATGATGCAAGCTTTTCGTTCAACCAGCTTCTTTTCAGTACTCCATGTGTAGCAATGGTTCTTCCTTGAAAACAGCATGTCTTTTATTTGAAAATATTGGAATACTTTAAGTCAAATGTCAGACTTCTCATTTCATGTTACAAGTGCAGAAGCAATTGTTGTCATAATCCCCACAAACACCATGAAATAAGTTACAGGATTTAACATTGTTACTTGTATGCTTATTTTACTTCAGTTTTTGTTTGTTCATTTCCCAAAGAACCAGAAGCACAGCTGGTTTGTACATCCACCTGAGGTCTTCTAACTTACCATGAGCTAAACCAATGTTAGCTGTTTGCTAATATGCTTTGATCATCAGTACAAAAATAAGTATGATTTTTCAATTTGATGCCCTGATGAAGAATGAATAAGAAGAGTGGTGAAGGGTACCTTATTGAGTATCTAAGGTGCATTGTTTAGGAAAACTCAATGGAATATTTTTTACTTCTGCAACATCCTCACTGGTGTCAAGATTCCAGTTCTCTAGTATTGAAAAGTGTTCCCTTTAGTGAGAAAAGATCAAATAGAGCACATGCAGTGCTGGTGCTTTCATGGCTTTAAGGGAAAGAACATGTAGGTAGCATGTTGGCTGCTTTCATATAGTACGGTTAAAGATCTGTGCAAAACCGGGGATCTAAATATGACCTTAGATTTATAGTCTAATATTGCTTTGAAAATGGCTTTCAAATTAGTTTTCTTTAAAGGTAGCCTTGCAAAGAACTATGGAGTGAAACTTGAAGTTTCTAGCCACTTCTCTCTCCTGGAAGGTTAGAAGTCAGGTGAACAGAGAAGTAGCCATGTGGAGATACCCTATAGTCGAAGAAAAAGGCAGCACCATTTAATCCTGCCTTTGCGCTCAGTCTCTTCCTTCACCTTTTTGTAGCTTGCATGTACCTTTTCCGTCAACAAAATCCAGAAGCCCATAATTAATACAGGTCCTTCTCTCACCAGCTGCTCATTCCCCTCACTCTCCATCCTTTCTATAGAAAACTTAACCTGGCTCAGTTTCCCAGCAGCAGCTCAACTGTGGCAGCACCCTTACATATCGAGCAGTCTTGCATATGTGCACATTAGGAAAAATACAGTGATGAACATATTTTGCCCTGGCATATTGTGTAGCAACATGTAATGGGCATCAGTAAAGTAGTATCTTACGTTTAATGTTCTGTATGGTTCTGCATTCAGTTTTATTAAAACAAGCATGCAAGTTTTCCTCCTTTTTCATAAAATGGAAGACATGAAATAGTGGTACAAAAATCATCTTCAATAGCAATCCCACTTTCCCAGGCTTAGGTATACTCGTTTATTTGTGTTGCAGATGACTGGTCTGATAGCTAAAGCTGATGTATTGTTGCATACATACAGGGTTGCTGGCTAATGGCTACATGGAGCTGGTCAGTGGGAATCTTAGCTGTGATGCAGTTCAAGCTGCCAAGATTCCCAGCGTTTCAAAGGATATTTGCCAGATTGTCTCTGCTGGGGTTTTACACTGTCAAAGTTGATGGCTTTCTCACTGAGGCAGCGGTTGAAGGCTTCGAGGTATTTGTAGGAAAAGTGTCCAGTTGGTTCTCTTGCTGATTTTTAGTTGGCAGGTTAAGTGTTTTAGTTTAAGAAGAAAAGTTCTGAGTGCACATTCTTATGAAGGGGGAAAGAATGTGGGACTGATTTTTGTAACAGTGGTTCTTATGTAAAATCATGATGAAGATAAGCCTGTTTAAAAGATAGTGTCTTTTTCTTTTTTAACTGGGATTTTTAACTTAATCTGTTAGTTTTTGGGGGGTTTATGTTGGGGTTTTTTTGTGGGGGTTTGTTTGCGTTTTGTTTTGTTTTCCAATTACTAATTAATTCATTTATGAAGGCTTACAGTTTGTAAAGGGGAGGGTAGGGATAATGTGGGCACTTTCCCATGGGAAAGTAAATAGAGCTTCCCAAAAAATTTGTTAGATTATTCCCCTCACACACACACCCCAATCCAAATCCAATAATTTTCTTAATTTTTAATTACTTACTTAAAACTTAAGGCAGAATTTTATCAGTATTTTTTAATATATGTAAAAGTGTTACATGTTTTTAATATAGATTCTAATGTACATTTTGCAATGTTTAGGAGGGTTCTTTTCTTCCTAATGTATGCAAATGAAGTTATGCTGAGGTATAATTGAATCACATCTGCTTAAGTAGATTGGGATAATTAATTCCTGAGAGAATAATTTCCTTATTGGAAAGTAGTTATGAGCTTTTGGAGCCTTGCAGAAAAGGGTGTACATGTCTTAGAACTTCACAATGCCTTACAGAGACACCAAAGCTGATGCTTTTTTCTTTGGGTGGTGTCTCGACTTCAGCGTGGTGAACAAGGACTACATTTTGGGGAAGGCTGAGATGTCAGTGACTGCTGTGTGCATTTATGGCTAAATAAAATAGCAGTATTTCACATGATACTGGGTTCTTCATAAGGACACCTCTCTTCAACTGTCATATCCCACTTTCACCTCTCAGTGGGCGGGAATTGATTATTATTAGAAGTAACAAAAATGGTATGTAAATTGTAGCATTTGAGCTGCACATCAGGATACTGGAGGGAATGAGTTAAAGCTTTAGCTAGTGTGGGAAAGTTTCATATTGTGAGCCACTTTTCTGTTGTTCCACACCAATACAGCAGGCTTTGCTTATGTGAAACAAAAGGCTTTTAATTATTGTTGTTTTTCTTCCTGTCTGTATAGAGAAATTGCTCATAAAAACGTCAGTTGAATTTTTAATTAGGAAAAACCCTCATAGAAAGTCCTCACAGATATAATAAGCTCATTTAATTCTTTTAGAGGAGTGGAAAGGGATAGGTGGAAGGGAAAGTTCTTCAATAATCATAATTTACTTTTTGTTTAAAGAAAGTAATTAGAGGGTTTTTTTTCCCATGAAGCATTTCTGACTATTTTTACCTCTGCCATAGAATTCTTTTATACTTGCTTAAAATACCCCAAACCTTTTATTTTTCAGAATTTTGACCCCAACCAGTAGCTTCCAAGATATTTGGGCCCTCTATAACTTCCTTATAAGCAATGAGGTATGAAGTTTTCTTAAAGTTTTGTCAGATACACTTAAGTTACAGTTTTTTATTTAAAGTAGTTATGAGCTTGGGGGTTTTTCATCATTGTGTTTCCACTAAGCTTGAATTTTGAAGATTTGCTCTCATTTATTAGGCATTGGACATAAAACCACATTTTTTGGTTGGCACCTACCACAAGGTATTCGAATCTCTACTGGTATTTGAGTTGCTTGCATGACTTTCTGAGCACTCAGTTCTTCTGAATGACTCGCTGTTGAGAGTAAAAAGCCTCAAAGCTGAAGTCACCAAAACATCCCTAATCTAGTCATTTCAAGAAGAGAGAGAACATACTGCATTAAGTAGTTTTGTGGAGAATATTGTCTGCCAGTCAGAGGAAAAAGGATAAATTGAAATTACCAGTTATTCATGAAGTTTTAACTAATCTGTGCTTAAAGATTTTAGGAAGAGAAATTGAAATGAATGTTTGCAGTAGAATAGAGGTATTTTTCTATTTAGTATATTATGTATTCATATTTGTGGTCCTCTCCTATACAGGAAAATATATTTGGGGTTTGGGCATGTACTTAGATTTATGGAATTAACACAAGTCAGAAGTTACTTAATGTGCTATAGGGTAAATTAGGAAGGGAAAAAGAATTATTTAATTATTTAAGGTCTTTTGGATTCCTGCAGAATACTTAAAAACTGGAGCTGGAGTAATGCCTATCACACCCATTATATTCAATTATGTTTGTAATATTAGATTTTATAATATGTAACAGGACTTTTTTGTGTAGTGTCTCAACTTGAGAGCCTGTTAGGTAATATGTTAACCATATCTGTTACACCAGCTGTATAATTTTAATCTATATATGATACTTGGTAAATTACTATGTTAATTCTTTGTTCTTTGTTTTAGGTAAATAACAGTATGAAATTCACTGCTGAGGAGCTTTATGAGTGTGTTTCACAAGAGATGTATCGGTAAGCCAGTTACTGACCACATCCAATGGGGTTTGAGACAACATTTTAGGATGTACTGGATTAACCAAAGTACCATAAGAGAAATCATTTGGATAAATAAAAACCTGTCATTTGTAGGAGGGGCATATGGAAGATGAGTGGGGATGTTTTCTGCCATTCACCTCCCTTCCCCCCATCCCCCAGCCTTTCTTTTTATAGAACTTCTTGTTATGAGAACTTTGCTTAAAGCAACAGAGGTAAAAACCCAAATGACTCTCAAGTCAAACTAGGCATATCTGCTCTGCAGTTGCTGTGTTACATTGTTGCCATCGTTATTAAAGTTGTAAGTTAAGCCATTGTGTGTTACTAAGCCATTTGTAAGTACAGTTAAAAAAAAAAGAGAAACAAACATAAGATTCCAAGTCCTTGTTTCCATTTTATGAGGCTTTTTCACAGTTCAGCCACAGGAAAATAAATGTTCTGTTGTAGAGCTGAGTTAAAGGCTTTGAAAGCAATCTAAAAATGAGTGGCATGCAAGCATTACAATTCTTTACAGTAAAAGTTCTGGCTCATACAAAGTCTTTTTTCTGAATTTGTGTAATTGAGAGCTATTAAATCCAGGTCCAGTGAGGTTTTTAAAATGCCATAAGATTTTCTTTAATAAGTCTTAAGTGGATAATAAAAGGCAGGTAAGTATTTTCTTTGACGTTGCTGTTACATGGATATGAGCAAGTTGTGATTTGCCAGGATTTGAAATGTGATTTTGTGTGAAAGGCTTGCAGATTATTTTCATCTGAGTAGGCAAATGATTCTAAAAAGCTTTCCCTGGATTGATACCGATTTCCTAAATCTTCTGTGATTTTGAAAGTGCAAATTGCAGGGTCAGGAGAGAAAAGTTACATAGGAGGGAGTGATTCGACTATGTACCAATGGAGAAAAACAGCTCAGAAGCTTAATTGTGTTGAGTTGATGACCAACACTTCTGTAGTTCTCATATTTTCAAACATTTGTGGACAACTCCATCATGTCTGTATTAAATCTACAGCGTGCATACAGCGTTTTGTTTTGTACTAAGGGTAGTCAGGGAGCTACAGTTTCTTGATGCTTGAAAAGAAAGATGTCCCTAGGCCTACATTTTATCAGAAAACCTGAGTATTTGGACCATTGTTGTGAATTCTGTGTGCCACAGTAGGTTTCATGGCCAAAACAAACATTCTCACCAGAGCTTTGTTTTTCTGGAAGAGTGGTACAGAGTGACTATGACATTTTTGTTACATGAAAGTAATGTCCTTTGAAAACATATAAAGGAAATTAAGCAAAGATTAAGATCTGTTGCTGTAAATTCAGTCCACAGATTTTCAAAGTACTACTTATGTCTAATTGTTGTTCTTAATTCTTACAGCAATGAACCTATTTGGTATTACAGAAGTAAAATAAAATATTATTCCACCCAATAAAACAGAGATGCTAAATGAAATCTTAAAAGCACTCAATTAAAGAGGTGTGCCAAGAGCGAAAGCACAGGAAAGGAGACTGCTTTAAGGCAGGCTGAATTACTTGTGCTTTGGTAGAAGCATGCTGAACAAAGTGTTTCCCCTTGCTTCAATTACCAGTGAATGTTTTTACTTCAGCCTGGCCTGTTAATTCTCTGGGAGATAAATTCCTGTCTAGAATATTTGTACTCTCACTGTTCCTTTTTCAGGACATGCCACAGTGCTCTTATCTTGAGAATTTGATCCAAAGGGTTTCTCCTTGTCTGGAGAAGGAAAAGGACTATTTGGAGCTAAATAGCCAAAGCTGTATGCAGCGTTCTCACTGCTTTTGTATCCCTAAGATTTACTATGGGCTTTGATATTACAGCAGCATTTAGAGGATGCCAGCCAAGGACTAGAGTCCAGATCGTTAGGATATAAATTGAACAAAGTGCCCCAGAGATCCACTGTACCAATTATTTGCATCTTCAGCAAATTCACAAAATAAGTTTTTCCATCAGAAACTCTTAATTGACTTTTAATTTTTTCTGAACTTATATGGTAGATTGCAGTCTTATTCCATAGATCTTGGTAGTGTTGACCCACCTCTCCTTTTCTCGTGGGATGTTGTATCCTGTGTTTCCCTTTCCTTTCCCCTCCTTACCCCTGTGCTATCACATCTCTCCTGTCTTTTACATTGGTAGAGACTGAGATCTGGTGAGATTATCTAACAAGAGAAAAATCACCCACTTTACAGAGTTAGATCTGTCACAGTTATCGTCACTGTTACGGGGCAAGGCAGTAGCCTGTGAGGAAAGAGGCAGGATTATACAGAAGTGGCAAAGGGCAGGCCTGGCCACTGATTTCTTCCGCAGTCCAGATTCTTCATGTCTGATAAACCATAGAATCATAGAATAGGCAGGGTTGGAAAGGACCTTAAGATCATTTTGTTCCAACCCCCCTGCTATGGGCAGGGACATCTCGCTCTAAACCATGAAAATCCTAGCCTGGAGAATCTTAATTGGATTGGGTTTTTTCCTTCTGAATAGTGGGAACACACTACAGTCCTGAGCTGCTTCAGCAGAAGAATTACGTAGATTAAGGGAGGTTTAGTTAAAGCCTTTGTTTCTTCCTCTCTCTCTCCCTCCCTCCCCATTCAAGTGGGCACTGTGAGCAGTAGGGTTGCTGGGTTGCAAGGGAAGTTTCAGAGAGATCGCTGTAGCTTGCATGGCAAGCAGCTAATGTGAAGACTTAGTTACCCAGGATACACTGTTGAGCAGTGGACAGTTTGATGTAAAGGGTAAGTGTTAGAAAGAAATATTTTTTGCAAGCCTATGATCTTGTCAGAACTGACAAAATCTATTTTACAGAGCCTGAGTGTCCAAGTAGGTTGTTTAAAAGTAATGCACAACTCTTGCACTGCTCTTCTTGCTATTCCACCTGATGCATCTGTCTTATAATAAACTAACAAAGGAGGTTGAGGTGACTGTGTTAGCTGGCGGTTGGGAAGATGCTGATGCCTGAGGTCTGAAATGGGCAGTGACACAGGGGTGCCAGCATGCTCGATCCCTTATGGCCGGACATTCACTCCTAGCAAAGGAGAGCACCTTGCGCCTCTACTTGCCCTACCAGCCATGGGGCCAGATTCTGAGTGTGGTGTAGTCAGAGCAATGGTTTGGTGTATTGTCCTGATACACAGGCTGTGGCAGTGAAGCACAGGACTGCCCTCTGTGAGTCCTAGCTGCATCAGCTGCAAACATCACCCTTTTTCCTGATTCTTGAGAGCCCTTTTCAGTGCCTGTATATGCCCCTTTCTTCCAGCCTGGCATAGCTGGGTGTCGCACAGTGGTGTCACATGTTTCAACAGAAGTTATCCACAATCCAACATGCACCAGTGTGTTACTGAGGGTACAAGAGCAGCCTGTCTTGGCCTGATTAGCTTTATTTCTAGTTAATGCAGTAGCTACGTTTCACCTCTTGTATTGTTCTTGGGTCTGAAAGTCTGCATGTAGTATCATACTATTTATCATTTTAACTGTTACTCAGTGGTCACTAGAATGATGTAGGGAAAATTTTGATTGAGGTAAGGGTAATGAAACTGATGAGATATTTTTCTGTACTAGTTTTAAGAGCTCTTAGTGAAAGCTTTTCAAGGCACTCACTGCTGCAGAGGGGTTGTAACTTGTATTGCTGAGGCATCTCGATTTTTCTCTCTCATTCTGTATTCAGACTTCACTGATAGCCCAAGTACACTGTGTGCTTACTACTGATTCCTCAGTAGTACTTAACTCTCCTGTGTCAAAACTGAGTCAAGGTACGGTTTTTAGCTGGTGAATGATGTTCATTAGTAGGATGGATGTTCTTTTGTCAGCATAGCTATGCCAGTGCCGTTGATTATTTCCCAAGAAATGATACACATTTAGACTGCTGCTTGTGATAGAATTCATCTGCGCTGTTGGGCTGATCTGCCAAGCTTCCATTACCTGTGAGAGCCAAAACGTACTGGGAAGAGAAGGTGCATTTCCTTTTTAAAATCATCCTGTAATTTGAATTCTATTAAATGTATATGTTATGTATAGTATTGGGGTTGCGTGGCAAGTTTTGATTTATTTTCCTTTTCCCCTCACCAATTGCAATAGCAAATGTTTGCAGAATACTCAAGCTTAAGTATAGAAATGAGGATTTGGGATGTTTTTTCTTGCTGTTTACCATTAACCAGTTTTAGTTTACCATCTAATTCCAAGTTCAAATAGAAAAACAAGAGCAGGTATTTTGGCCATTTCACAACTGGGGAAATAGGCAAAACTGCACAGGGGAGACTGGTCAGTCTGAGTGAGTAAATAAAAATGCACCAGGGCCTGCAGCAGTTCAGTATCTGCCCACTGATTTTTATGAAATTGCACACGGGGAAACAACATTGTGGATCTGGTCATTATGCCAACAACTATTGAAGCACTCTTGAGGGGTGGAAGCTTTGTTTTGCTTTCTTTCAGAAGAACATTAAAATTAAGAGAGGTTTCTCATGTGTTCAACTAGACCGGCTGCTATTCAAACATTTGGCACCGTTTGCCAGCCTCACATATGTTCCAAGGCAGGAATCTCTGTGGTTACTGTAAATGCATGCTTAGGGAAGGTTTCTGTTTCCAAAAAAATGTTACAATACTTTTTTCTCAGTGTCCCATGTAGAATATTTGACTGTAAGTCCCTTTATGACCAGTTAATTTAAACAATATTTAACTTGTGCAAGCATAAGCTTGTAAAATGTTGTCTCTGACTGGTGACACTCCATAGATTATCAGGAAAACAACAGATGTCGAGCAAGTGCAACAGGACTAGCTGTGCCCAATGAATACTGAAGTCACGCTATTCCCGAAGCCTAAGTCAGTCTCTGACAATGTTGTAGCTGTGGAGAGAACTTGCTTCTATCTGTCTGCAACACATAAACCTGTAGGAAATGTGTAGTTGACTTTCAGTGTAAACACAGTGGGTAAAAACCAGTAACTTTATAATTAAAGGCTCAGGTTTGTGTTGAGAAGACCAAACTGATGACCACAGTGTGGCCCTTCAATTGTTCTTTTCTAAAGATTTCATTGAAGGATACAGCTGGGAGCACATAATGATTAGCTAGCTCCATAATAAACTTGATTGCTTGTTATAAAGATAAAAATATGTCTGGATTTCCAGAGGCACCAAATGTTCTCTGTTTCTGACAGAATTAAAGCATGGTATTAGAATCCCTTTGAACTTTGTTTTAAAGGAATACAGGACCAGATTTCTGTCTATAAAGTGGGTCCATAGGGTCTTGATAACCTTTCTATCTTTTCTTCCCTAGGAAAAGGTTAGAAATCGGATGTTGCCAGCTGGTCCAGCTGGAACACGCCATTAAGCAGTGCCATGCGTCAGTTCAGACAGAAGCCAAGAACAGGGGCTGGCTGTGACACCTGGGTGAAGGTTTGGAGCTGTGCCACTCAACCCCTGCGCTTCCCTTGTCCAGACAAAGTCTAACTTCTCTGGGGTATGTGAGGGAAATATTTGAGGACCCAAAAAAATCTGCCTTCTGTTTTTTGGATGGTGCTGTTACGTATTTGATTTGAAGGAAAAAAAAGCAAGCAACTAGTTACAGGTATACATGAAATGTCAGGATTTCTGCTAAGAATCACCAGCTAATGGGATTGGTACACGGCAGATGTGCTGAACTGGTGTTCTAAATTCCATACGTTTGGAGCTAGATCTGTTAATGTTTGCATAGGAAAATCCATGTAAGGCATTTGTTTGTTGAAGTGACAAGTGAAAAAAAAATATATTGTGACACCTGGGGCTCTGAAAGGACAGAAAGGAAAGCAGCTGAATACCAAGCCAGATACTCATAATGCTTGCTAACCCTGCAGACATGAAGGGCTAACATGCAGATGCAGTATGTAGCCTGTGTAGTGAACTACAGGATACGTAAGACTTAAGAGAGGACAGCAGATGGGGAAAGAAAGAAATGGATTTATGTTAATATATATTTATATATATATATTTATTTTTTCTTTTTTTAACCCAAAACAAACCCCTACTGTCATGCAGATAAGTTTGTCCTGGTCCTCTTTTGGAGGAAATGGATGTTTATCCTTTGTTAAAATGTCTGCTTAATCTTCATACAGCAGAAATCTGCTCTCTAGGTGCCACCTGTTTTGAATTGATTTTGTTGCTTTCTAAAAGCAATTTTCAGTACTTCTGTGGCCTTTGAAGCTACCTCTTCTATGTATGTATTTGTACAGAGATGAGATGACTGCAGAGTTCGAGAAGTGTTTATTTTAATACTAACTTTTGGATGTATTCGTAAAATCTTTACTGTAAAAATATTTATTGTTACAGTAAATGGCTGTTA
Source organism: Micropsitta finschii (assembly GCA_034783455.1). Lineage (NCBI taxonomy): Eukaryota > Metazoa > Chordata > Aves > Psittaciformes > Psittacidae > Micropsitta > Micropsitta finschii. Next base: position 13,727 of record JAVHNF010086584.1, read on the forward strand.
ATTCTACACTCTGAGTAGCTGTTTTTACTTTGCCTAATTACTGTGGATGCAGTTCTTACCCCCGAGACTTGAAAGTCAGAGAGAAGCAGCTTAGTGGAGTTATTGTTGGAGCAAAAAGCATTTTAAGGGCTATTTCCATCCAAGTTCTTATCCCAGCATTGAGGTAAGTTGGTTATGCACAAATAAGCTTACATTGGTAATTTGTATCCCAGATCTAAGAAGCTGGATTAGTTTAACCATGTGATGGATGTCTGTTACATCCACTTTTGATACACTGTATGGGAGGACAGCTGACAGATGAAGACAAGTACTTTATTACTTACTCCCATACTTGACTGTTCCTGTTCAAATATATCCAGCTTTACACCTTGGAATAATCAGTACATTTCTTTGGTCTGATAGTTTCCTGCATCAAGTAGAGATGTTATGGTCTGCTCATGCTCCCCTTCAGCAGGACTGCCTGGTGTTACATGAAATAACTAGAGTTGGGATCAGAAAGCTAAACTAAGAATGGGATGGTTGCTGAAATGAGTGCTGTCACAGGTGCAGCTTAATTTCCTAAAGTTACTTAATTAATGCTGAGGACCACAGGATCAAGCTCCTCACAAGAGTATGGGGTGCTTCTTTTCATCATACTCTAATGCACTTTCTTCAAGTTCACTTTGGCCCCTTTCTCATCTCACCTGTGGAGCACCACACTCTCATTTGCTTTTAGTAAACTGAGCCTGAGAGCAGCCTCTGAGGAGGTATATCTCTCAACCAGCTGGTTGTTCTCTAAGAGCCAGTGCTGACTCTGAGCCCTCTGACCTCCAGAAGTAAGTAAGTGTAATGCTCAAGTTGCTGGTACGACATGTACATCACACTATAACCCTCTTCTACTTTGAGGAAGAGGATCCAGTTAAACATCCATTGTTTGTGCTGTAGCTATATCCATTTGAAAGGTTTGTTACAGCATTGCAAACTTCTTATTGAAAATTACACCTTGTTAAAGAAGAGGACACAGACACACCACTGCAGTCCTGTGGTGTAAGGATTTCCCAAAAGGTACGTTTAATGTGTTTGCATCAGCAGCAAGCAGTCAGTGCTAGTTTTGGCACCAGGAGTTAGATGTGCAGCACTACACATTAGACACAAAGTCATCCTAACCAACATTTTATCCATAGGAATAGAGAAAGTGAACGAAAACATAGTACTTTGAGCACATACGGAGTTGTGTTCTATCACCCTTTCAGCTTTTAATATTAGAAAAATAAACTTAAGACAGTTACTAACCAGATTAACACATTTTCATTGCCAACTGGCCAGAGTTTAATAACCATGAGAAAACCTGCACACCAAAGTTTTTGTTTTACAAAGGTTAGCTCACTCAGAGTAACAAAACTGCTGTATAGAAAGTACCCTCTGCCTTTCTGTCAAAATATTTGGAGCCAAAATAATTTCCCCACCCTAGAAAGTCACAGTTTTGTTATGTTCAGAAACTCTATTCAGCTCTAACAAAGGTGTTGCATACTAAGTTACAATATTGTAGCAGAGGCAAAAGCTCAGAAGCTCATGTACAGTGGTAAATCAGTTGTCCCACTCAGTCTCTATGAACTCCAAGGTTGTCTTTTTGCTTCAGTAACTATTTATCTGCCATTTTCATTTCAACAGATAAAATACTCTGCTGAGTATATAAAAACTGTTATAAAAAGGCAATCATAAAAGATAAGGTATTGGCAGGTATGTCAGCTTTTCTTTTTTAATAAAAAAAATAGCTATTATATCTATTTAAATAAGGCTTCTTGTTACAGATTGTTCCAGTTACTGAAGGAAAACAAGGCCTGATGGAATAAACCCTATCCCCCATAAACCTTATACTTCCTGCCCCAAGAACACATCGTACAGGAAAAGTCATCTAATGTGCAAAGTGACAAAACAAACACTGGGGGAAGCTCCTGCAATGATATGCCCAGTCCAGTTTCTCCTGTGTTATCTTCAAAGTCTTAAAAAAACCTCTACCCTAAACCAAAGCTGAAAAATACACAAACCCCCTTCATCTCGATATTCTTTCCAAAACAAATATGTACAGCACATTAATATGCAATATGCAAAAGCTCTGTGTTGCTGTTAGCAACATCTATGCCCTCCCCAACCCTATTCACATGTGTACCTCAACTGAAACACAATTACATCACTAAGCCTGTTAGTTTGAAGAGAGAATTTAATTTGCTTAAAACTTGTAAATTTTTGTATAAGGGCTCCATTCATTTGACTCTGGGTTGTAGACTTCAAGCGTGTTCAAGAATTCATTGCCGTCAAATCCCCCAACTGCATAAATAGTGTTTTCCACTGTCGTAATCCCAGCGTTGCTCCTCGGAGTGGTCATACTTCCCATCATCTTCCATTCGTTCTTAGCAGGGTCATACATCTCCACGCAGCTCACTGCATGAGAGCCATCAAAGCCTCCACCAACAAAGAGTTTTCCTAGCAAAAGGAAGCAAAGTGAATGTTTCACTGCTAAACACCGCCTGTGTCACCAAACACAACCCCTCCTTTCAGGGCACACGAACTAAGCCAAAATGAAGGAACTTCACGTTTTCTGTTACAAACCTTTGCCTTACTTAAGGTTTGAAGTTACAGTATTGATATGCTTTGGATCATTCAAGCTGACTGGAAGTTATTTCAGAGTAAGTGCAGTGTCCAAAGTCAGGCAGATGCAGCTCTACAAACTGCATGGTGATGTTTTGAAGAGAAAACAGGTAGGGGTGAGTGCCCCAGAACAAAAACCAGAGGTATTTTGGTTTTCTGGTTACAATTTTTAATTAAAATTTGAGGCAGACATAGCCAGGTTCTTACTGTATTGTTTCCTTGCTTGGAAGGAAGGAAGGAAGCTTTGTATTTTACTTGCATCACAGCTTAACATGAAATATTCATTAAGCATCAAGCAAAAGGTTGTTTAAGCACATGGAAACACACCATCACGGACAGCCACTCCAGCTCCTCGGCGAGCCACGTTCATGGGCGCAATCAGTGTCCAGGTGTTGTTCTCTGGATTGTAACGCTCTACACTGTTCAGGCAGTTCCAGGATTCTGCTCCTCCAATTATGTACAAATATCCACCCAGCTCACACACTGTGCTGCCGTACGGCTGAGAGCCGTGTGACAGAGGTTAGCTTCATATGCTGTTTTAGGTGGTAGAGCAAGGAG
>JAVHNF010086608.1:0-11557 GCA_034783455.1 Micropsitta finschii
ACCCTGCATTGCATCCTGTTTATGGAGCCCTTTTTTGTTCCTTTTCCAGCAAAGAACCTGTAACAAAAACAGCTGACTCCTTTTACTGTCTCACCCTTGCATTACAAAAACTCCAGAGCAACATTTTATCTCAGACTTTTATGGACCCAGGAAGAGTGAAGAAATTGGTGCTGTCAGATCAAACTTGAAAGGGGTGATTTTGGGTGCTGGAAATAAGCACTGAAAAAGTTGCTGACCAGATATGGTAAAGACTTTTCCAAGTTTAATTTTAATTCTATAGAATTGTACAAGGTATTGATGAACATTTTGGTGAAAGATTTTTTCAGTATCAGTGTCAAAACTAGAGAACATGGACAGAACAAACTCTGCCCCAGCTCATGTTGAATTATACTGGTGGGCTAAGTGATTAAAAAGAGGCACAAGCTCCAAAACCTCGTAGTTAAGACATTCATGCATGATACTCAATACACCTTATCCTCTGAGTACTGAGATCTTAGCACAGAATATTGAGATGTGAGACTGATTTTGACCATGGCCTGTCAGTTTGTCTGTCTCACATATTTTTCAAAAATACTTCAGCAGATTCACTTCCATACTTGGGCTAAACTGAAAACTATTTACTTTCCTCAAAAAAATCAAAATCATGTGTTGGATTAAAAGCTGTTTCCCTTTGAATTTTAGGTTCCCTTAGAATTTAGGTTCCCTTTGAATTTTAGGTTCCCTTTGAATTTAGAAAACGGTGCAGTGCTAACATTTTTACCTTAAACAGGTAAATGACAGGAGGGCAACTAAAGTAAATCCCAGCTGTTTCTTCTGTTGCCTCTGGTATTCATATTCCTTTGACTTGTCACTGGCTGGTGCAGTCCACTTAAAATGCTTTTAGGATACCCATAAAAATTTTGGGGATTGACTACAGGAAAAAATTATGAAGCTTCTCAGAATAGAAGAACAAGAAGCAATAACAGGACTTCAATGTTGATATGTCTGCCCATATGAAATACATCAGATCAGCAATGTGAATCTATTAAAATATTTGTTTAAAATAAGGAGACAGGCAGGCAGGAGACTGAAGTGAGTGAAGCAGAAGTTCTGCACTAAAGTTGGACAGAGGATTTAAAAGATAGTAGTGTATTCCTTTACTCTAATACTTCTTCTTTCATTTGTGAAAAAAAAACCCTCCAAAACAAAACAAAAACCCAAGCAAATCTTCCTTATGTCATAGGACATATTCAGGGAACAGTTAAACACTTGAAAAGTTGTGACGCATGGAGCAGCTAACGCTATTTGACACCTTCGGATTTAGTCAGGAGGGTAGTGGTAGTGACAATGGTAGGAATTTTGAGCACTACGGCTTGGGAATTGGAACTCCAGTGTAGGAATTCAAACTTACATTGGAAGACATCATCAAATATTAAATCTGCCAGTGCTCTGAGCTCTCACATTGCAGAGCAATGGCAAAAGCAGTCAGCTAGAGTCAGTCTACGTAGTCTTTGATGGAAAGCTGATAAAAGCTAGACCCACAGAAAATATTCTGCTCTCAAAAAAGACCAGACAGGTCTAACATACATCGATTTTATTTATTTATTCATTTCATTTTATTTTATTTTTTCGCTTCAGCAAAATGACCCACAAAGGCTTACCATGGGAACCTTACTGGCCAATAGATATGTCTAACCATACAAAAGACATGTGAGACACAGGACGCTGACAGGATAGCTCCCTTTTCTAAAAGAACCAACCTTATTTTTTTAAATAATTTTTAAGTCTCTATTGTGACAGTTTGCTTTATGATGTCATGCCTGGGCAATTATAGAGCTATAATTGCATAGCTATGACTCATTGCAAACCAATCAGTGCAGTCAGTTTTCTAATGCTATTTTCTACTATAACATTGTTATTGTAAAGGCAGGAATTCTTTAATCATCAAATTGAATGACTGCCAAGAGCTCATTTTATTGACCATTAAACATGCTTCTGTTTAGAAGAAATGCTACAACATCACTGTTTCCAATAGTGGATTTTTTTTTCTGCAGTGTTTTTTCATAGGACAGTCTGCAACTAAAAGATAGTTGAAAAAAAAAGTTTATTATCTGCAAACATACAGATCACAAATGAAGATCCTAATCCAAACAGTATAAAAGTCTCTAAAAAACCTTGCTTTTATAAAAAAGTATTGTATCAGACCCCATGCAAGTAAACAACAAAACACATATTTTCATTAACACTAAAACTTCTCAAAGACGACTGTTCCAAAAAATAAAATTAATATCTGCACCTGAACACCACCACTGCCTGTCTTTTGATTTTTGGCACCTCTTGACAATTCAAGTGCAATTTTCAGTAAAGCCACAGTTTTAGAAAAGTGAAAGGAAACTGGTAAATCCACTACTGAATTGTGGGAACATTTTTTAATGACAATATTACAGTTTCCTCTCACTGTCAAAGTGTTCCATAGGAGGCACAGCATGATGTTGCTTTATTCAGAGTATAATTTTCCACCTGCTGGAAAGAGGTATCTTGTTGGCAGATACTTCAATGATCTGAAAATTGAGACGAAACAAAAATATATATAGTCATACTTTAGCGGCAGAACGGTGGGTTGGTTCCCAATTTTTGGAAAACCTGTACAAAACCTTATGCCAGTACCTAAATATTTCTACAGCTTCAATTTCTGAGAATACTTACAACCCCATTCAGAAAAAAAAAAAAAAATACCCTATTTACGAAAGTACATTCTCTTTGGAGAGTTAAACACACAAAACCCCCCACGCAATTATGTTACCTTTTCTCTTTAAGCACACAGCAAAACTAAAGTCTGCAGGAATAATCTCACTGCATTGACCTGCTAGTACCAACTAAGATTTTCTACTGTTTGCCTTTTTTTTGTTGTTGTTGTTTACCAAGAAAAATGTGCAGAGAGCAAAACCAAAATATAACCTTTTTCTAAGGCAGTAAAAAAAATGGAATACTCTTTTACATCTCTATAAACATCAGTAGAATCATTATAATATTTGTCACTAAATAATCAATTTAATCAATGATAAAGAAAGGGGAAACAGTGTAGTCTAGTAATGTACTTAAAAAAAAGGATGTGCTTTCATAACAAAAGAAATCTGATTATGTGAGCAGAGGTTTTGTTCTTTACCAATTAGCAAGCTGAAATACCCTTTTAACTGTCACGAAAAGTAAAATAAGTATTATTAGCAATAAGGAAATACAAGAGAAAATAGCAAGAAAACCAAGAAAAGACCATTTACATGATAGAAAAGAAGAGAAAGAACAGAGTAAAATATGGAAAAAGAAGGGTGTGTCTGTGGCATATATGTTCTGAGAAATGTATCCACTTTTTAGTGCAGGCATGTTGCATGATGACAAACTGAGAAATAAGTCTGATATTTTTCAGTGAGTAAGACAGCATTTTGGAATGAAAGTATCAAAAGGCAAACCATCTTGGCCAATTCATGCTGCAGGTTAGGTATTATCTGGTAAAAGAACTAGTATTTATGGATCAACAATTCACTGCTGAAATCATTAAATGATGCTGAAAGCAGGGGTTTTGTTTGCTTGCTCTTTAGTGAAGGCAGCAGGACAACAGGTGTCTCCATGGAACAGTCCCTGGTGCTTTGTACCATTTCTCTTTCTTATTTCCCCTCTTCAGGAAAGCATAAAGGGGATAATGCTTTTGATCACAGTGAATAAGCCAGTACCGTCTCCTAAACCATCTTGATGTTGTCCTCAAAGTCAGAATCAATGTCTGGCAGATATTAATATTTAGAATCCCAAAAGGATACAGCTCTCCTGTCTAAGCGTACCAAGTGCTTTTTTACCCCAGTGCTTTTTTATCCTAGCAGACAACGATCAGCTGAGTGCCAGAATGAAGATGAAGAGATTGGTGTTTGCTATTAGTCATAGGCCATGCTAGGTTACCCAGAGCATTTAAAGAATCCATTTATGCCATTTCAGTTGGATTTTGCTATATGACATCCAATTTTCTGTAATTCCACCCATGTGAATTTGGGAAAACACACTTTGATATAAAGATGTACCTAAATGCAGTTGTGCCACATCGGAGTCTCTGCTACAGGAATCCAGGGTACATCACTGAGTTAGGACTAATAAGATTCTCCCTATCCCTTTTGCAATGCTGAAGTGATCAAGTTCTCTCCTTGCCTTTCAAGCCCACAGACAGCTGTCATTTGCACATAAAGAAAACTGCAGATATTAAGTTAAATATTTAAAGCAAAATTTTCTCAAATGCAGAAATAATATTGTCACACTAGTGACTGGAGCAGAAGCTGAATGAGCAGCATGGACAATTATATAGCTCTGCTTCTTGCAGGAATTGTCAATTCTAATCTTTCACGAAAGACACCAATAAAGGAACTGGGCATTGCCAATATTCTTCAGAAAAAAAGTATATTTATTAGCACACAAAAAACCTGACAAATAAAATATAAGAGACAAGAGTTTGTGAGAGAGTTCTCTTAAAGAAGGAATCAATCCTCACTCTGCTGGAAGAATTGAATAGGGATGCTCTTTAGTGCTTTACTAGCTGCTGTTGTATTTGCAACAGTGTGTCCAAAAGTTTAATTGTGATAATTGAGTAGAAGGAAAGGGAATGACAGCCTACTGATGGACAGTCAGTTACTGAGGCAAAATTAAATAGATGAATCATAGAATCATCGAACGGTTTGGGCTGGAAAGGACCTTAAAGATGATCTAGTTCCAACCCCACTGCTGTGGGCAGAGACATCTTCCACTAGACCAGGTTGCTCAAAGCCCTGTCCAGCCTGGCCTTATACACTTCCAGGGATGGGGCAGCCACAGCTTCTCTGGGCAACCTGTGCCAGTTTCTCACTACTCTCTAATTAGATATCTTCCTAATATCTAATCTAAATCTATCTTAGTTTAAAGCCATTGCCCCTTGTCCTATCCCTACATACCCTTGTAAGAAGTCCCTCTCCAGCTTCCTTGTAGGCCCCTTTTTGGCACTGGAAAGCTGATATAGGGTCTCCCTGAAACCTTTTCCAGACTGAAGAAGCCCAACTTTCTCAGCCTGTCTTCACAGGAGAGGTGCTCCAGCCCTACGATCTTCATGGACCTTCTCTAGACTCGCTCAAGCAGGTACATGTCCTTCCTATGTTGGAAGTCCCAGAGCTGAACCCTATACTCCAGCTGCAGTCTCATAAGAGTGGAGCAGAAGGGGAGAATCACTTCCCTCAAGCTGCTGGTGACACTCCTTTTGTTGCAGCCCAGCATACAGTTGGCTCTCTGAGCTGCAAGTGCACACTGCTGGCTCGTGCTGAGATTTTCCTCAGCTGACACCCCCATTTTGTCTCCTCAGGGCTGCTGTCAACCCATTCTCCACCCATCTCCTATGTGTGCTTGGGACTGCCCTCAAGACAAGCTGAGAAACAACACAGAGATATCAGCATCCAAGCACTGCTAGCCACAGAAAACAGAGGCAGATTTTAGCAGAAAGGTTACCTTTTTCCTTCCCATTTAAAAGGTAGTCCTCAGAAAAGAAAACAAGCATGACTACTGTCCCACCCATGGACACCTTTGCCCTGACCAGCACCACCAGGACTCCCATCCAGGCCCTCTCAGCCCACAACCTACAAAGCTCCACAGGCTTGTGTCAGAGCACCTGCACCTGCCTTGAGATGTATTCCCTGTCATTCCTAACTTGCTCCTTATCTTCTGGACTGATCTTCAACCAGACTTGTCACCTGCCATTTGCTTGATGATCACAGGACTGTAGATGGACCTGTCCCTGCCTGTAACTCGGCTTGAGTCCTGCAGGAGAGGACCCTGTCTGTGTTGTGGTCACTCCCAGTTCCCAGCTCAGGCCTCCTCATGAGGCTGTCCCACTCTCACTGTTCCTGATAGCTGCTAACGCAGGAGATGATGCAAGGAGAATGAGTCACATCTTCTCCCCTCTCACCAAAAAACACCAGCAGCTGTGTGTCTGGGTATATTAGAGCATGTTTGTGTATAAAGTACTGTCTGATACAGTTTGTGGTGGAGCACAGATAGAAGAAACAAGAGCTACGTCTTGAAACGGAGTATGCATGGGGACCTTAGGATATCATGATGCATCACAAAAAATTTCAGACCTTGAAGTCAATGCCTGACAATAAGGAAGGAAGAAAACAGTTGGTAGGTGCTTTTAAAAGCAGGAGAAAGTGGCATAATGCAGGAGAAACTGTCCTAAAATCAGAACAAATCTGATTTTATAAATAAACACTTTCAAGAAAATAAAACAAAAAAATCCCAACGAACAACTAATGGGGCCATAGGGAAAAGTGCAGAGGAACACGCCAGACTACCTTCAATAGCAAGAAAAAGCTGGGCCATGTGGGTGAAGACTGTATGTTTAACACTAACAGGTTCATCCACAGAGCAAATCTAGGAAGGAAAGTTGTGAAAATTTTGTGTGTACATGCAAATAGGTGGCTGAGAATGATGCAGAAATACACTAGCCAACCCATCAAAATGGCTAAATATTATCACCCTGTTCCCATCAAGACTAATTAAAGCAGGCACTATCAAACAAGATTAAATGCTTCCTACAATATACAGGTCCCTTGGAAAGACTGTTTCCAATACCTGCTGTTCTCCCAGAATGGTTGGTTACCCTTTCAACTAATGTCATTCAACCATCGCATTACATCTTTATTTACTTCACATAGATATTTTATAAATATTTTTAGTTTACTTTAAGGTCTCGTATAAACTTAAAATTATGTACTTAGTTTTGGACATTCAGATAAATATTTTGCAAAGTTGTTAGCCTCACTTTGAATTTATGGCGATCTAATGATAAAAGTGTAACATCAAGAGACTAGTCACCAAAGTGTATAACAAATCAAAATACAAGTCTACAAAAATGTAGACCCAGCACAGTACCCCAGAGCACCCACAGTGCAGTAGGTTTCTTATTGCAGGAATTGCATGGTCTAGTTTCTAAAGCTTGCACTGGAAGGACACAGGAAAAGATTCTGTGAATGATCAGCAGCAAACAGAAAAAGCTCTATACCACCTAGAACTTAATCTGAAATTTTGAAGAAGTTTGTGACAACATTAACAGAAAATAAAAATTTCTTCATTGAATTTTTTTCTAATCTTTAGCTATAAAATCTTAAAAATTAGCAAAGATTTGCATTGTAGGAGACCCACAATTACTAAGTTATTAATTTAGTTTCCTCAATTTCAGGCAAACACTTAAAGATATGCTCTTATGATTTTTAATAAAAACCTGCAGGCTTTCTAAAACAAATACTGCAAAATCTTCATCTGGGCACAGTTGCGTAGTTATGGAAACATCTAAAGCTGTGCACAAGCTGGAAGAGTCGGTATCCAGCCATTCAATTTTAACAGGAAAATGCTGCCAAACGTATTTTAGGATAGACCAGAGTCAAACCACAAATGCAGGCTTTTTGAATGCCTGCAAAGCAATGTTTAGAAAGCTGTGAGTCCTGCTTTTTCACATCTACAAAGTGAAGCTGGACTTTCTCCTTGTTAGTAACATCACCTGTTGCTATTTCATCCCTCTTTTGTAGCTTCCTCACAGATTCTGTAGCAAGATTTGGGAAAAGTTTTTCTTCTGTGTTATCGCATTATAAAGTTTCAGACTTCACCAATCACCCAAAGGATGTTTTCTTCCTAATCTATCATTATGTAGCCAGGACAGTCCTTTGGGATGTTTTTCAGCCGGGTAAGCAGTACCTGCCGGAAAAGTGACCATGAAAAAATGGGCATTATGTCTGTGCCTGGTAATCAGAAGTCATTAGTAATGGTTCTATTATACAGCTGAAGAAAGAACTGTTTGATTTGATGAATGCAAATTGATGTGATGATCGTTTCTATTTGATGACTCAAAGGTCTGTACTGATCTTTGCTCATATGAATTAAAATACATTTTACTGCTTAAAAAGTGTATTTGACACCAAACACACCCCAAGAGCTAAAACGGCATTTATTAACAATACTAAGTTGTTTTTGAGAAAACAAATAAACCTTTAGAAGCTTTGCAACCAGCAACCTTCTTCTAGCCTCCATTTTACTTATACCCTCTCTGTGCTCAGCCTGACACACAATTTCATGGAAATGAAAAACCAGGGGGGAAAGATATGTTCATCTATCCTCTGTTACCAAAAGGTCAATAAGGAAGCCAAGAATCAGTAAGGAAGGTGTTGACGGAGATTTGTTTTCATGTACTGAACTTCATCAGCTCCTACCTCCTTCCTCAAAAGTCCTTTGCAACTCATTGTCAGATTTCAAGACAGAGCTCAAACTAACTGTAAAGTTTTTATGTTCATTATTTATCTAGTGAATCTCTGTTCAGTACAACCAGGGAGATTCCTTTTGTCTTCTCCCTCTTTCTCAATGCTCTGCTTTTCCAAGTAACCAAGATTGGTCCATTTTTGTAAACCTTTTCAGGCTGCTGAGGAGCTTGAACCTTCTTATTGCTACCCTGAGGAAGTGCCTACTGACTTCTGGTTTAGACAAATCAGAAGAGGAAAATAAGAAAATCTCTGTGTGACAGCTAAGGTCTGAAGCCTTAAGTCTAAAAAGCAATTCGCCAAAAATAATTGTCCAGTCCTACTGTACAAAAATACACTGTCACCCTGAGTGTCTTTTAAAGTTGTGGGTAACCACAGATTTCTCCATTGTAGAGATGAAGGTACAAAGTTTGATTTAATTATTTCTTCTCTGCTTACTGTGAAAAACTAGGAAAAATTCTCCAAAGTTCCCTTGCATTTCAATTACCTCAATCTATTAGGTAAAACTCAGACAATTTGCTTTTTTAAACCATTAACATATGTAACAGAGTTTTTGACTCATATTTTTATTATATTTCTGTTTCTTACAGAGTAGTAATATGTTTACAGATCTCCTACCCATCACCATTTTCTTTTAAAAAAGCTTAGTAAACAGGCACATCATCTTCAAAGTTGCGAGAAAAATGAATGTAGCAACTCACATCATATTAAAAACATCTTAGAAAACAGAGTATGTATAAATACAAATTAGGAAAAAATCACTGTGAAACATAGCAGTGGAAGATAAATACTGCCCTGAGAACAGACACCCCTATTATGCTCCTTGCAGAATAGATCACTGCATGTTTGCTGCAAACACAATGTTTAGTTACAAAAGCATAAGTCCTGCAGTTGACTTCCATAGACAAATTTAGCTGCTCTCTTGAAGCACCATTGACTTCAACTGACTCCCACATGGAGTCAGTTGCAGAATCAGAGACCCTGTTAATGACCATGCTATAAGGGCCTGAGCCCTTGTCCATTAAACTCAGTGTGAGATTTTTCAGTTGTCTTAGTGTATTTGAAATCTGAGTGTAAAAGCAGGTAGATAAGAAAGTGTAAGTCGTTTGAATGCATTTCTGAATTAAAAGACTTTCTTTCAGCCACTGAATATAAACGTTAAAACTCAGCAGCACACATCCTTTAAAAATTTATTCATCTCTGTTGCGAGAAAGTAAATAAAAAAGAATGCAAGGAAAGCTTACATCCTAACTTCTTGAATTAACCTAAAAAAGGGTCAAGGTTTTATTTTTTCCTCAATTTTCACAGCATTCAAACTCTTCTCTTCTACTACCATAGCTATGTGCAGTGCATTTCACCTTAAAAAGATCCAATCATTTTCATTGATAGTTTTGTACATTTACAGTATAACTCAATGTTTATTAAAGTCTGTCAGTGCAAGTGAAACAATTATAGGCTCTCTTTTGGATTTAATGTTCCACCACTCAACAATTACAATTAAATGCAATTAAATTTTCTGTTTATGTAGGCTGCAATTTTTGACATTATCATTTTAATGGTTTTACAGCAGGAGGGGAAAAACCACCATAGTCCCCAAATTTCTTCACATATTTTTATCCTGTTACTTTCACAATAAGAAACACTGATGACAATGCTTTCCTTAGTAAGAACTGAGTCTTTCTCTGCATTTCTTATGTTACAGATGCTGAAATCTACTTACTGTCAGTGAACAGTCCCATCAGAAGAACTACCTATTTCAAAAGCTTATTGACGCTAATTTTTTCCTTTAAGTAAGCAAAACAGGCAGATTGCTAAAAGCTAAGAACAATAAAGGAAACATAAAAAAGTATGATAGATATTTGTGTTTCTTGTGTTACTCCAAATAAATTTTTCATTTATTTGTTTGTAAATTACCAATTTTTCAGACACTTGAGGCAAGATCATTGCTTTTTCCTACACTTGCTTCATGCAATAAATACAAAATATAAATTTATAAATAAAAGATAATACAGTAAATGTGGAATATTCATACTGACTAGTTTTAGATTACTGCATTCCAGAAGTCTTACTGTCTCTTGCAAATCACACTACTATAAAACAGAAGTAAAGACATCTATCTTCAGTAGATAGACCATAATATAAAATTAATGCATTTATATACTAGCAGGCACCATTAAAATAGTACTTGAAAGCATCATCTATAATATTCAGTTGCTGGAGATGAAGCACTGTCATTCATATAAGCAATGCAACTGTCCCTGCCTGATGGAGAAATTGACCAAAACCTCTAATGCCACAACTTTGTTTCTTTTAATTTTGCTAATCTGCTTGTAGGTAAATTTCTTATGCTATCCAGGCTAGCCCTTCTGGGAGGTGATCCGGAATCATGTGAGACATTTTGTTTGAATATGAAGGTGCATGTTGAGTTACTTTTTGTTAAATCCACATAACTTTTTTTTAAGCTCTGGAATGATGTGGAGAATTTTCAAATATGTGGTTTTATTAAAATTTTGGGATGAGTCCTGCTGTTATGAACGGAACAATAATGCTATGAACAAATAAGCCTTGTCTCCTTGCAAATTGCATGGGTGTTACTAACCAATCCAGACAGTGGAGGACCACATTAATTATGCTTAGGCTCCCTGGATTCCAGCAGTTTCTAATATCTAAATGTTTGACTTTGCAACTTGAATAATGCTTAATGAAGCAGTTTGCTATGCTGCATTTGTAATAAACTATCGTTGTGAAGCTTGAATGCATTACAGAAATTAAAATTATCAGTTATTGTCAGTGGCACAAATCAAACTTCTCCAACTACTAATCTCAAATGGAACAGACACAGCCCGGCCTTCCTAAGCCCTCCCTCATGTTTTGTGGTGGAAGGTTTTAGAATCATAGAATCATAGAATAGTTAGGGTAGGAAAGGACCTTAAGATTATCTAGCTCCAATCCCCCTGCCAAGGGCAGGGACACCTCACACTAAACCATTCCACTCAAGACCTCATTCAGCCTGCCCTTGAACACTGCCAAGGATGGAGCATTCACAGCTTCCCTGGGCAACACATTCCAGTGCCTCACCACCCTCGCAGTAAAACATTTCTTCCTTATATCCAACCTAAACTTCCCCTGTTTAAGTTTGAACCCATTACCCCTTGTCCTATCACTACAGTCCCTAATGAAGAGTCCATCCCTAGAATCCTTGTAGGCCCCCTTCAGATACTGGAAGGCTGCTCTGAGGTCTCCACGCAGCCTTCTCTTCTCCAGGCTGAACA
>JAVHNF010086636.1:3650-18035 GCA_034783455.1 Micropsitta finschii
CCTCATGTTTTGATTCACAGAGCCTGTGATAACCTCTCATTTTATCTTTGCTAGTAAACTGCGTGGTGCTTGTGTTATCGCTTGGGTTTAAGGCACACACTAAGCTCCATGTCTTATCTGTGTAGTCTGGCATGGGGAAGGTTCATATGTACATTTTAAGTTGATGCCTGTCTGGCATCACCGGCTGTCTCCCATCTCTCGCATCAGAATAAGAGAAGGAATGAATTATTTAACTGAAAATGTCTCTGCATCTGTTACTTGCCTGGGATTATTGGTGCCACGACCCCTGAGGGAGGGAGGACTGAATAGTAGTGGCTGATAAATGGAAAGTGTTTCTCATTCATCCTCTCCCCTGCCACTTTCTCCCTTTTCCCTTCTCCCCTAATGCATACAGATAGTTTTATGCAACACTCTCTGTTACCTTTATTGACAAGACCGTGTAGAGGCATTTCTTGTGCCATGTACACACTGAGAGGCTGAGGAGCTGAACAGGACACCCATAGAGATGATTGCCCGAGCAAAAAGACAGCATTATTACAGTTTTATGGATCATAGAATGGTTTGGGTTGGAAGGGACCATCTAGTTCCAGCCCCTCTTCCACAGAGCAAACACACATCTCGATGTCATGGATAAGCTTGAATAGTATGGGCATCCTATAATGGGGTATCCTAGTTAATGTAAGGATTGCTGCAATCATCGGTTGTTTGTGTATTAGTCTGATAGCAAATAGGGAAATGTATATATGGTAAGCTAAAAATTACACATCAGAAGCCATGGAGGTGTCAGAGGAAACAAAGGTTATAGATATATGTGTATATATATATGTATGTATATTATACACGTTACATGAGATTTTGTCATACAACTTTGCAAAGGCTATAATGCAATCCATAGCTGTAGCTCCAAACTCCAGAAACATGAAGCTCCTGGCAAAGGATTTCTGCTCACAATGAAGTGTTCATCTCTGGGGATGAAGCTGATCTGAGGTTACAAACTTCAGGATTCCTCGTCTGAAATTCCAAGGAGGGAGGGATAAGGCGTTCTGCTTGTGGTGCTCCCTTAGCCAAACAAAAGAGCCAAAATAACACCAGCTTTTGAATTGCTTTTGTTCATAGTCTCCTTAGTTTTAGTAACATTGCTTTCTAGGCTTGGAAGGCTTTTAATTTGGGATGCTGGCAGATATCCTTAGGAAATTTCAGTGGTATCGAAAGTATGCTGCAGTCTCTTACTTATTCCTTTTATTTATGAGAGCGAGGGATGCTATCGAGGATGGAAATATTATCAAGTAGTCCAAGTCTGAGATGAAAAAGCTCTGCTGCCTTTGCTCAGGCTTTTTCTGGGCCAAACCCCCTTAAGCTGAACAAGTGGATCCTATACGAAGAGGTTTATATTTTCCCTAACATTTCAGCACTTCTCGCAATACCACACAGCACCCAGAAATCCAAATTTTCCTTAAAAATGAAAAGTTGGAATGAAGAAAATGGCCTCATGTGGTTATTTCATTATGGTGTGGCTGAAATTTGACATTGGTGGTGCTGATTCCAAAGGGCTCCTGGTTTACAGATGTCTTCTCCTGGGTCTCTGTCTGCTGGCTACCCAGGAGGTCCAAATCCTGTGCTTTCAAACACCAAACTGCATGTGTGTAAGAAATGAAGAGTGACTTATGGCCAAGCAAAGGAGTGATTTTATCTATGGATTTCTTCATCTCATTGACTGTGCTTACAAGAAGCGCAGTGCTCCCCGTGCACCCCTGTTGGCTGCAAATGCCAGTGTGAACATCAGAAGCTCCTCGTACTTTGCAGCCCATGCCCTAGAAGCCCCTAAGAAGCCTACAAGAGTGATGCTCGTGTTTTCCTCCCCCCCAAAAGCCCAGGACTCACCTCCAGAGGGCACTGCAAACTTGCTGTGCTGGTGGCCACCAGCGTGTGCTGTGCAACAGGGAGCCGTTCGATGGGCATCTTACTGCGATTAGGGGACATTCTTACTGCGATTAGGGGACATTCTTACTGCGATTAGGGCACGTCAGAATGTTTCAGTGGTATTTTGACCGTAACTTTGATTGCAAAGCATCGAAGTGTTTTTCGCTATAGCTTGGGTGCACCTTGAGCTAAAGAAATCCCCCTGTCTTTTGTTACCAGGAGGTTACCGAGCTTATGGAGTGAATGTGGAAAACATGAGCAGCAGAGGAACAGATCTAAATCAATCATGAAGTTAAAGATCACTTGATATAAATCTTGGGTCTTCTTGCTTCTCTGCTAATTTTCAGCTGAACAGGTGCTGTACAAGCAAATATACAGTAAAAATATGTAAACCCAGAGTTCTAAGGAAAGACATGATAGTGCTTGCAAACAAGCACAAACTGTGATGATCTCTTTCTTGATGCTACTGAGGGACACTCCTTACCTTCCCTAAGTAGTGTCCAGAGCAGATGGAAGAGATTCCCAGAGAGGGGAATCAAGGCACAGAGGGGAAATCATGGCACAGAGAGGGAGAAATCTGAGTGCTATGGAAGGTGGGTATGATTATAGCATTAGAAAAGTGGTGTTCTAAGTGTTGCTGACAAGGCTGCTTTGGCAGTCTGTGGCAGAGATGCTGATCTTACAGCATCACGAGTTTCAGGAGTGTGTCTGGGTTCTTTTGGCCTGCCCATGTTAAAATAGCTGCAGAAGACCACACC
The DNA here is from genome assembly GCA_034783455.1 of Micropsitta finschii. Lineage (NCBI taxonomy): Eukaryota > Metazoa > Chordata > Aves > Psittaciformes > Psittacidae > Micropsitta > Micropsitta finschii. Next base: position 6,329 of record JAVHNF010086636.1, read on the forward strand.
AGCCTGAGGGACCACAGTAGCCATGAGGCACAAAGTTGCTTGTTGCTCCATTGCTGGCCTCTTCCATGCACTTCCATGTCTTCTCTGGCTTCACCACCCTATTGTGTGTTGTTCTCCTCCGCTTGAGTGAGATGAGGTGGGAGGGTTGCCAGTCCAGCACTGAATCAGTGGCTCTTTACTGGAATTGCCCCACTCAGCTGTGCTGGAGTGGGAATGAACAGTTTGCTCCAGGCTATCTTGGTGCAGGGTGAACAACAAGCAGTGTTGAGTGAGGCTCCCAGCTTGGGCAGAGAGCTCCTCTTGCCATGGCTCCAAAGAAAACCAACCTCGGGCAGATCAGCTAAAACAGGAAGCAGAAGAGTGCCTTGAAGCCAGACAGGGCAAGTGGTGGAGGAGAAGCAAAGATGTATGGGATGGCATGGTCACTGGGATGGTCATGCACAGCTTTCCATGAACTGGAATGCAAGTCCTGCAAAAAGTAAATGCTCCAGTAGTTGGTTTAGGTCTCATGGTTAAACAAAGGTACCGAAATTTATCATTAATTTATCAGGTGTTCCAAACTGTTCATTCTGAAAGTCAAAGCATTTTGTTTCAGCTTGATATGACCACATCCACTGTGTCATAGTTGCAGTGCCTTAGGCTCCCCGTCTGGATTCATCTCCATGGAACACAGCGGCAGTGCAGCTAGGGAGGATATATCACAGCATCTCCTCGGATTAAATCCAAGCAGAGACTGCAGAGAAAGGAAGGTATAGGGGAAAAAGAAAGGAAGAATGTGAGATACCATTTTGCTAAGACTGTGGTAGCTGAGGCAGGCAGAGATTAATGAATAATTGACCTAAAAAGAAGTGTTTTCAAATGGGTCAGCTGAAGTGTTTCAACTGGGTCAACAGATCCTGGATCCAAATCTTTCAGTTTGATTTTCTGACTAAAATAAAACAAAAATGACTGCGTTTTCCTTCAGAAGGCATTGGCAGAGAATTCCCAACCAGCTCTGCTGCTAGCATGGAATTGAAGTTTAGTTTTCTGAGTTGGTAGCAAATTTCCATACCCAACTCCTGGTCTTCTAGATAAGACCCCACTATTGCCTTTACAGTTAATTTGGCCTCCTTGATGAAGCTAATGGCTTGGGATCTGGAGATGGTTTAGCAATCCAGAGTACTCTCTCTGCCATCTGGACTCCATCTTTTGGGGTTTTTTTAGCTGAAAATACCCATTTCCCCCCACATCTGCACCAGCCCTGCTTTCTTCATTCTGGTCCAGTTTTGCTGCCTCTCGCCTCAAGGTTGTCATTTGAATTAGGGGTCCCATCTGTTGTTCTGCCGAGCAGCACAGAAATAGAAAACCCTGCGGGCGAATGGAGTGTTGCTTTGCAGGACCAGACCCAGCTCTGCATCCAATTTAATGCTCAGTTTAAGTTCAGTTGAACATGCACCTTAGATCTTTGTTTTTCAGGGGCAATGTGCCAAGTAAATGGAATTCTGGGGTTGACAATTTTCCATTTCCTTAAAGACAAAACACACTACTAATAAGCAAGCTATGGGGATGAGTAGGTTGCTGAAGAGGCAGGGATGGCTCAGAGCATGTAGTTGCCCATGCTCATCAGTGCATCTTCTTCTGCTGGTGTTTGACATCTTGCACTCTCATTCCAGCTCATTTGCAAAGCTGGAACCCCAAGCACTCTGTGTTTGTGGGCAGCAATGTGTCCAGCCAGGCACTGAGCTCTCCTGTCTTACTAAAGCCATCTGCAAGCATTTGTGGCCTCTGGCCAATTTCAGAGCTTCTCTGAATAAATGTATGTGTATGAACTTCTGTGTAAACAGTTCCTGGGCAGAGTAAATAGGAATGGCATAGCTTAGTGCTTATTTGATGGCACTTTCTATGAAGACGTCTCACTCGTAAAGCAATAACACGTTTGTTAGCTAAAACATGTAACTTGGGGGCTGGGCAGGAGAAATTCCTTAACATTCAAAATTGATGTGAATTTTATAGCCTCTCCCTATTCAGTAACAGCAGAAGAGAGTCTTCATGTGGGTCTTGTCCTGTCATTTGTACACTTCACCCCAGTGGAATGCTGATACCATTAATATGCAGTTGAGTCCATGGTTAAATGGATGTGGGCTCGGAAAGACAGACAGCCTGGACCACTGAAGGACTCATTCCTGAGAAGCAATATCTTTCTCTTCCATTGTGACTTCCCAGTCTTGTCTCCAGTTAAGGAGACCTATTTCTTCCACATCTTCCACATACCAAAACCTGCAAGAAGATCCGTTACCTTACAGTGCAGCAACATCACCACCTAGTAGTACAGTAACTATTGACAGAAGGTGGGTCTAGACAGTAAACTCTGGGTATAATTCTTGACCTGAGGCCTCCACAGACACAGGCATCCAAACCCTGGGCTTTGGTACATGCCATTGTCAGAGACAAGAGCTAGCTGCAAACCTCGGGTCAGCAACCTGACTCTGAATTTCAGTGAGTTGCAGGGATTGTCCAAGCAAGCAGTGGTTACTGTCTGTACTGCTGAAGTCCAATCGAGTCCTTCTTTAGGGGAAGAGAAAGCAGCAGACAGCTTGTCCCTCACTGTCCTGCTTTTGAATTGGAATAAACCTTCCCAATCTTTAAAAATAAAGCTGTGGGAAGCAGCTACATTTTATGGAGGCTTCTCACCCTCTGAATATTTACAAGGAAGCAAAGGGCAGAGATTTTATCACTGGAATCTAAATCAGGTTCATTTTCTGGATGTAAACCTGAATGTAAATTGTACATGCAAAGTGCCCAAAGTCTACAAATGTGAATCTCCTGTTACCCTTGACTACTACCAACGTGGGGCAGACTGCACCAGTAGTGTGAAAAAGGTGAAATGAACTCATGCTGCTATTTTCATTACTGTTCATTGTGAACTCAGGTTTCATAAAACACTGGTACCTCTGCCAGAAACAGGATGTGCAAACAGTAACAATGGCCGTTTCTGATGTTCTTCTTCTTGGGTTCCCATCTATCTTCACTGGTCTGTGAACAGTCAAGAAGGTGAGGAAAACCTGTTTCAGCTTGTGGAATGCTGACCTCAGTGTTTCCAAGCTTGTGTGCAGATTGCAGCAGGGGAGGGATGACAGAGGAGAATGTGCATGTTTGGCATCCTTGATGTACAGGTGCAACCATGTAAACTTGGCTGCGTTTGCCAGCATCTGATTTCACTCTTCCCTGTAGCTCAGAGCTAGCTGGAACTCTGGTTTTATGACCAAGAAAATAAGTTTGGAGGCACGTGGGGCAAGGAAAAGAGAAACAGGTCTCATTCTTTGGGTGTAAAAAGTCCCTCTTTGCAGGACAGAGAGAGGATTTTCATTCCCTTTCTACACCGCATGATCCAGTGTGACTGTCGTTGTCTTGCACTGCACAAGGTGTGAGTGGTACCTGCAGGAGGGCAGGCAGAGGTGCTGGGTAGCTCTATGGCTTTGCAGTTCTGTGTTTTTAAAGGATGGCAGTGGCCTAGCTCTCTCGGCTTGGCAGTGCTGCGGAGGTCAGAGCGTGTTGTACTGGAAAGAGCCATCCTCCCTCCTGCACTGGCTGATAGAAATCCCAGGGAGGATTTTAAGCAAGGATTTATTCGAAAACAGATGAAAGCAAGCAAATTAATCAGGTAGCAAAGAGAAAACGATGTTCTGGAAGACTTAAGCACTCCAAATCATGATCTGGACCCACAGCCAGAGGCAGTGGCAGGCTTGCCAGCATGAGTGCCCAAGGAAATCATGGAGCAGGGCACTCACATCAGCGAACAGGACACTGCAGCAGCCTGCTGCTTGGGTCTTGATTTGCAGTGAGTAGTGGGAGGCAGGCAAGGCGGATGTGCTGCAGTTGATGTGCTGCAAGTGCTTCCTCAGCAGTTACCAGAAGAAGGAGCACAAAGAAAGCCTTTTTCTGATTAACAGCGCTCCTCCTCACTAAATCACTCCGTTTATGGTGCTTTCAGGAAGGAATCGAAAGTACGCCAGTTTGGTGCTGCTGAGTGCTTGATTTTAGTGTTGTGATTTAGGGTGTGTGGTCACCCTAAAGGAGCTGCAGTGCTCTGCTCTGTGCTGGGGCCGCCAGCATGGCACTAGCCAGCTGGGAAGACCTTTATTTTACTATGAGTTGTGATGTTCAGGCTGCCTTGCTCTTCTACTTGATGTTTGTACTGGTAATTTATGAGGAACAGGAGGTGCAGCCAGGAGTGGGTATATCGATCTGTTCTTATGGGAGGGAATACTGCAATATTCTGCCTTTTCTAAGAGAAACAAGCAAATCTCTCATCTCACAGTGCTGTCACAGAGAGGAGACTCTGTGCTGGAGTCCTCATGTCTTGGAACGGGAATATATTATAATATCCCATATTATGGGAGATATGTAAGAGAAGGCTTAAAATATGGGTAGGTATTAATGTCTCTGTTTTGACTAATTCAACTATGCCATTAGCTGGGAGAAACAAAGGGAAAGTAAGAATGTGTATGTCCATTTTGTAATGAATTTGCTTAGACTCCATTTATTCCTGTTCCAAGTTTGCCTTTCAGTGGTAGCCTCCTGGTAGGAAAGCCTGCTGGAAAGGTGCATTTGAGCTTAATGTGGCAGCTGATCCACAAGAGATGAATTTTGAACCTGCAATCGTGTCATTCTGCTGTGGAAGCACAATACCAAGAGTCACTCACAGCTATCTAAACATTAAACCAGCCCACCCCAGATGACTTGGAGTAATCATTCCTAGCACTGAGCTGCAGTAAGTAATTCTTTACCAAGCTTACTGTAACAGAAGCAATTTTCGATAGCAAATGCCGCAGATAGATAACATTTCCCACTGTTTGTTATCAGGAAGCATGCAAGCAGAGAGGAGGGGATTTACTGATTAAATGAGATATCTCAGCAGCTTGCATCCAGCTGCAGGTCCCAGGCTAGAGGCTATCAGTTGGCAGTGAGGGCTGGGTGGGGAGCTCCTTACTGATCCCTTACCTGGTGTCCCTGAGGGCTGCAGGACCATTGGTGGGAGCTGCTGCTCCGCAGTGCCACAGAGTCACATCCTGTCCCCAAAGAACCTTGGTATTTTCCTTTATGAAGACAAATGACTTTGCTTTGCACAGGAACCCATTTCCTGCTGGCTGTCCCCAGCATTAGGGGTTATCCATGCCCTTGAAGGCCCAGAGAACTGCGGATCAGGGGTTCAGAAGCAGCCACTGGGCAGGCAGCTGCTTCCCTTCAAAGGTTCCCAGCGTGTACTGCACACTTAACACACTGTCCTCCTGAGTGCATCCTGAGAGAGCACCCTTGCCCAAGCCTTTGCTGGAGATCATCCTTCTCTCCCTATCTGTTCACAAGGTGATGTCAGCCTGGTACTCCTTCTTTCCTCCAGGCAAAACCGAGCCACAACGAGCAAATAATAGGTGAGATTTGGAGAGGGGATGCTGATGGTGCCGGAGTGCAGGGTGACCTCAGGAACAGGCACTGCCACTGAGTCAGAACATGACATCAACACTCCTGCTCCACTGAAAGGGGTTTGCTATCTGCAGAACAACCGGGCTTAGGCCTGTGCTCCCATTGTGTTACAGTTAATGCTGGCATTCACTGGCAAGCAGGGCTGCTCTTAGCTAATCTGATCAAGCCTTGTTTAATGGGGTGGATAACAGCAATGGGAATTCTAAAGGGGTGATGCCATGCTCTGGTCTGGAAGTGAAAGTGGGTTCGGGTCACAGTGGGGAGTCACCCTCTCACTTCACTGCTTATCTGGGTGTGTGTTCTGCCTAGGGCAGGGTGAGACTACAGATGCTGTGGGCAGCCCTTCTGGAGCAGAAGCAGCTTCTTGGCTGGCTGGGAATGACATGTAAAACTGGGGTTTACCTCTCCTGCTCTCCTGACACCATTCTCTCCAGCTTTGCCATCCCTCAGACTTCAAGGGGGCTGTTCAAAGCCTTGGGAGTAAGTGAAACAAAGAGGCCTAAGGAGCAGAGGGGGACACTCGTTTGTCTTCCATGCACAGAATTTGCAGGATAGAGAGTACAGTCCTGCGGGGAATGCTTTTTCCATGTGCTTGTGGTATTGAAAGGATGGCAGCTGGCTGAGGAACCCTCTTCCATGGGGCTTCCAGATCCCTCTGCAGCAGGCTCTGGAAGATGCAGCATAGCCCTCTCCTCCCATTCCCACTAACACAGGTTTTTACACAGCCGTTGTCTTCTGCATCACAAATACTGCACTTTTCTTGGAGTACAGTGATAGGACTTTATATATTTCTGGTGAGGAGAAGCAGTGGCTTGTCCTTGGAGATCCAGGGGTGGGTACACCTCTCGAAACTACAGTGGGGACACATCTTCCTGAGCTATGTGCAGAGTCCTTTCACCTGATCTCACTCACAAGTCTGTCTGATGGACTCCAAGTCCTTGTGGTCTTGCTTTGCTTTCTCCAGTGTAAGGAATTCATTGGTGGCCCCTTCCATGCTGCATGTTACTGTGCACCTTGGGACAGAGGGTAAGCCCAGCAGGTACAGGCTGGCAAACTGTCCTTGGGCACTCGTATGCAACCGTTCACTACAATAAAAGCTTCAAGTGAGTATTCTGGTGAAAACAGGCTTTGGGGCAGATTTCCCCCTGTGTCTGTAGTCCAAACCTCCAGCCTCAGAAGGTGATGAGTATGAAACAGATGAGGCTAATTCTTTTGAGATACGAGAAGGGTGGAAAGTCAGGAACTGGAGGTTACTGGACTATAAAGATCGTTCTGGGTTATCCATTCTTCCACTACTAAGCAATCTGTTGCTTTATAATTGCATGAGCCAAAGACAAAGTTTTACTCTGCCCCATCCAACAATCTTCCACAAATCCCAGGTTGGGTTAGCTGAGATCTGCTGTATTCTGCTTATTCCCGACTAGGAATCCAGTAGCTTTAATAGCTGGCATGAATCAGAATACCTTTGAGGAGGATGCCATGTTTTAGAAGGCTGAGCAGGTATTAGAATGCCCTTCTTTGCCCCTCATCTGTCTCGATTTGGCTGTTGCAGAAGTTGCTTTAGTGCCACTGTTTGTTCCGTATCATGGATTGCAATAGTGCAGCGCTGCTCTGTGTGGATTCACAGCAGGTCCATGAGGAGCCCCTTGAATCCCAAAGAAGTCTGAAAACCATCCCTTGCAAACACGTGCACCAATACTGGGTTTTATATAACCCTCCTTTAGACACAGGCTAAATCTAGGGCTACCACTGTTGTAAAAGCAGTGCTCCCTCCCTAGGAAAATAAAAACGAAGCCAGCCTTTTCCAGACAGTTATTTCCAGGCCACATAGCAGCAGTGAATGATGTGAAATGATATTTCAGTAGCAGCCCTGAGTGCAAGGGTTGCATAACCAGCCACTGTCCTGTGTCAAATCTCAGTGGATGTTACTAGGAAGGCAGCGTGGTTTTATTCTCAGCTAATGCAGGAAGTGTGGGGTTTGTGTTGGTTACTCATGCAGCCCATTTGAGTGTGGCATGGCTGGTTATTATAGGTGTCTGCATATACAGCTGTAATATATATACATATACAGTAGTAATTACCTCATAATGATAAGCCAATGACTAGAACAGCTTACTTCAAGTGAGGACACATGGATTTAGCTGAACCCTGACACTGACTTAGTATGTGAACCCAGGTAATCCATTAATTTCCATGCAGCTTGTTATCCTGCATTGAATTTAGAAATTTAGAAATCCTTACAAATCCTTACAAATCCCTTGGTCATCTCTGCTAACCTTTATGGTAGGAAGTCAGTCCGAGCACTGCTGTTACAATAAGGAGGATTCCTGTTACAGGGTCCTAGGAATTCAAGGCAGAAGAATTAGTTTCAGTTACATCTGATAATTCCAGTCAAGCTTTGGTAGCCTCCAGTTTAGCAGCATAATCTGTAGAAAGCTCTCTTTGCCAGGTTTCCTGTGGGCTTTACTTGGTGTCATGACTGTGAACACCAAAAAAGGCAAGACAACAGCTTTATGTTCCAATGTCTCTGTTTCCAGGATGATTTTAAAGAATCTGGTGTGTGTGCGTGTGTCAGAATTCACATCTGCACCCACGTTTTAGTTTCTGCTCCTTTGCTGCTCGCTGATGGTTCAAGTGATGATGTTCAGCCAACTGACAAGTGAGTTGACCCAGATCTGTATCAAAAGTCCATATTTGGAGCTCTGAAAGCCAATGACTGGTACTTAGGTTTAGTGGACCCATCAGTATATAACGTAAGCATTGCTAAATGGCTAGGCCAAGTGGGGCAGAGACTCCAAGCAAGAACATCGTGTCACTGTTCTTCAGTTTTTATTGATGTGTTCACAATGTCTTGCCAGATTCCTGGTGTAGTATAAGCAAAATGTCCTTCTGGGGAGCTTGCAGAACACCTAGGAAAGGATGGGAAGGAATATGTACGTGCTTTTAAATGCTGATCAACTAGGTTCCCTGAGGAAGCGTGGCAGAGTGAAGTTGGAAGGTGTCCCTGCACTGTGGTTGAGCTGAGAGGTGAGGAGCAAGGCATGGCTACATCTGTCTCATATAAAGTCTCATATAAAGATGACAGCAAATACAGATGTGAGAACTTTTGTGTTTTGAGAGTGAAGATTGCTGTGTTACCTTGAGCTGTAGCCTCAAACTCAGTGTCTGTGGTGCTGAGGGGTGGTTCTAACCATCCCTCTTTCTAGGCAGGCCCATTCCTGTTTGCTTGTGAGATGCCTTTTCTGTTGCACAGTCTAATGTATGTGTTATAGATGAAGATACTGCTTTGATAGGCAGGCTGAAATGATTGGATACCTTGGATGATTTGTGAAGTGACAGGTAGGCAGAAAGCGAGCCCTGCTTTTATCTTGTGCACACGCAGTTGAACAGAAATGGCTTCCTCAATCAGCAGCACATAAGCTTTCATCTCCCCCCCACCCCCCGAGCTGACATCTTCCATCACTGAGCTCGTCTCCTCTTGGATCTGCTTTTTTGTTTTCAAGCAGCCTGTTCTTTCATCAAGAAAGATCAGCTTCTCCTGTGGGCAGAACATCACTAAACACACCACAAATGGAAGAGATAATAATACGAATTTCTCTTCTGAATAAGTTCCTGCTCCAGAAAACTAAGCAACATCTCTTCCTCCCCAGTGGCATTTCTCTAATAACCATTTCATAGTAACAAGGCTTTGAGCAAAAGAATCTTAATGGCTTTAGGGTGTTGTAGTATTCAGTCACTTGTTCAAGGTGGAAGGATTTAGACTATAAGGTTCCCAGATATTCCTGGCATTTTTAGCAGGAGCACCAATAGTTAAATGACATATTTGAATGTGTTTGTGCCTTGCATTTCACTATGGTACAGTCAGTTTGCCTGTTAGAAACTGGTACAAAGCAGCTTGAAGTCTATGCAGTTCTTTCAGTTGACTTTAAAGAGCCTTCTTCCAGGCCTTTAAGTGAAGGTCAGTGTTGGAGTTACTCCATCCATTCTTTAGTGAGATACATTAATAACAGGGCATTATATCCCCTTTCTATTCAGGAGGACCAAGGAAGCTGCAGCCCTGTTTAGTCAGTTAGATCAGCTCTAGCTCTGGGAGTACAGCTTCATCCATGGGTCTGCACTGCCTCTTCTGACTGATCGCACAGTGGCTGGATCCTGAAGGGTCCTTATAAAACTGCAGGCTACAGCAAGTCATGAAAGAGATCATGTTTTAATTGAAACATTGATGCTATAAAAGATGCATGACACACTAACAGATAATAGTCTGGAAACTCTAGTAGGAGTTACATAAGAATTTGTTAGGTAATGTTTAAAAGCTGTGATATTTCACCTAGTTTGCTGCCATTGCTGCTGGAGAGCCCTTCCCTGGGCCACATCCTACTTCTTGTGGCTATTTTCATAGCAAAGCTGTGCAGATAGCTCACTGTGGAGTTTATCTTTGTTGCCATCAAGGGGTGTATCATGAGCATCCCACTTATATAGCGGGCTCCCTTGCGTCATGACTAGTTAAACTCACGTAGATGCTTGTGAAGTTGGTTATCCTGTGGATGGGAGCCAAGATTCAATTTCTGGCTCAAAATTTATCACTGCTGCTTGCAGGCAGTATCCTTCCTTCTAGCTTATATTTATTACTCTTCTAGTAAACGTATTGTAGTGGAAAGAATTATCATGACAGCTCTGGATAAAAGTGCCCTTGACATATAACCATTATCATTCCTTCTCCCTATCATGTGGCAGAATGTGACTGGTTAATTTATGATTTGAGCTGTGTAAAGGACTTACCCGTATTCTCTGTAAGTGTTTGTGATTTTCCTTCTGGCTTTAGACATCTGTGGGTTGAACAGCGTGCCCAGTGGTCTCCAAGGGGATGTCCTAACTGGAGACAACTGGGGTTCATTCCCTCTTATTCATTCCCCTGATCTATTCCTTCCTTCTCTGTCACATGTGTGATGGGAGCTGTAAAAACAGCCTGGAAAACAGCCCGTCTTTCCTGCCTGTTCTCTCATTTGGCAAGTTCAGGTAGAGAATTTTACTTGTAATATGCCCTGGCAGGGGATAAAGCTTAACGGCCTTTTTTTAGTCTCGAAAATAAATGATGATCCTCTGATTATTCCCATGTTTATCTATTAAAGGATGAGGCTTCCAGCAAATCCAAGTCTTACTTTGCAAGGAACATTGTGTTAATGCCTTTCTGCATGAGCCCCCAATACTTTGTTCTCATTATTTAGGCTCCTGCTGACTATGGGGGGGACCAGTAGGCAGTTGCTGGTGGCTGTCGTTGTTATCACTTCATGGCAGGTGATATAGTAGTAGCCTGCACTGAGTTTGTTCTCCCTCTACTTTGGACACATAGTTTGTCCATATAACAAACAGTTGTTCCATGTTCAATTTGTCATCCTTGCCCTTGAAAATAGAATAGATTTTTGAATACACTGCAATGTGTAATATATACTCCCTGTCGTGGTTTAAAGCCAGGCCGTAAATTAGAACCACGCAGTCTACTTCCCCCCCCTCCTTTTCTTCCCCCTGCTCCTGGGGGAATGAGAAGGAGAATCGAAAGAATGGAACTCCCACAGGTTGAGAGAAGAACAGTTTAGTAACTAAGGTATAACACAAATCACTACTGCTACCACCAATGATAATAACAATAAAAGATATAACAAGGAAAAAGAGACTACAATACCACCCTCCAACCGATACAGATACCTTACCCCCACCCCGCAGCCATCTTGTTCTCCTGGCTAACTCCCAGTTACCTCCCTGGGCATGACGTATATGATATGGAATAATCTCTTTGGCCAATTTCAGCCACGCATCCCATCTCCGTCCTGCCCCTGGCAGAGCATGAGGCCCACAAAGTCCTTGACAAACCCAAACATTCCAACCAATAACTATAAACATCGGTGCTTATCAGCTCCGTTCCCATGCCAAAAGTCAAAACCATAGTGCTGCACCAGCTACTAAGAATTAAAAATGACTGCTACTGCTGAACTCAGGACACTATCCACCCCTTATTCCATACCATTTACGTCATGCTCAGATCCCACATTTTCAATATACCATCAGTTATAGCGCACTCTTATCTTAGTGCACGGACCAATCCCTATAAAACTGCTGACTCCATTCGGTCCATGATGTCGGGCTGCATCTCTTGTAACAGTCTTTCAGAGCAGGAGAGGCTGTGTACAGTGTTCACACTCGTGAATAACCTGGGCAGTAATGTCCATTGTTAAGTCCACCCCTCGATCAT